>JAJOOR010001405.1:0-102102 GCA_036250505.1 Solanum acaule
AGTGAGTCATAATGAATTGAATGTAAGTGCTTATGTTGAATTGAATGTATGTGATGATCTTATGTCATTAGTGAATGAAGTTGTCTAAATGCATTAAGTTGAATGAACGAATTATGTTGAGATGTGAATGGAGCTTGTCTTGTGTAGCCTTAAGGATCACTTGGGTGTGGTATGGAGAGGTAGTATGGGTTGCCTCACCATGTCTTACTTAGGTGAGTCTTGGGATGACATTTGATGAGTGTTCTAGTTTTATGAAGTGACTTGTTGGCTTATGTGATTATATGTCTTATGTGATTAATTGGTGAAGGTTGCGGTATGCATGGTAAGTGCACTTTGTGTGACCTTAAGGTGGTGCCATAGTGTGGGTGATGCTATGGGACGTTGTCCATACATTGCACAAAGGTATTGCTTAAGGGTTACTTAAGTTGGAGGTCCAAGGCAAGAAGGTAAAGGTAAATGGGTTATGTATGTGTATGAGGTATTGTGAAGCATATGAATTTGTATTGTTGGTTGTGACTTGTAAGGTGCCTATTATGTTGATGTTCATGAGATTTTATCAAAATGGCATGAAAGAATAACTTCCAAACAATGTCCTTTTTAGCATGTTTTGCAGATCTTCATACTTAGTGCGTGTGTTGTACTAACCCCTTTCTTCTATTTTACTACAAGTGTAGGTTGTGGTAACTAGGAGGAGATTGTGCTTTGGAGTTGATTGTATTGCTTCACTCTTCCAAGTCTTTGGTATGTCCTTAAGATTCGAGGACTATGTTTAGAAGTTTCTTAGTCATTGTAATAGACACTTATGTTTCATTTCATTTGTAAAGGGTCATGTCCCTTAGTACGTCTTAAATTCTTGTCTAAGATTGGCTAAAGAGACTTAGTAGTTCCGCTTGCGTATTGATGTTTTCAAATGTTGATGATTCTTGAATTCTTATGGTTTTATTGAATAAAAGTTATAAATTCTTAGTGATTTTTATGATCTATGCGATGAATGAATGCTAAGGCTTGTATAAGACCTCCGAGAGGTCGAATATACATGTAACGGCTAGGGGGTGCTCTCGGGTTGTTACACCAAACAAGCAAAATATAAATACAACATGCCAACTTAAAACAAATGCCAAGAAAAGGATTAGTACCTTAATTTGGAATTTCTCCGGATTCAAAGAGATGTGGGTACCTCAGATTCCCAAGTAGCTTCCTCAACAAATTTGTTTTGTAACATCTCGCTATTTAAAAGTGCTAGGAAGAGCTAGAATTAGAAAGAGTCAATTTTAGAAAGAATGAAAAATCTAGAAAATTGGTTTAAGTTTGAGTTTCAGGTCAACTTCAAACGACCATAACTCGTAGCTCAGAATGATTTAGGTGTGCTTCCAGATACCGTAGGAAACATCTCAGAATTTTCTTTCCAACAACGCCAAGTTTACTCAATTCTAAGCTCGTATGAGTGAGATAAGCCTATTTGAAGTTGGGCTGTCTAGTTAAGGAAAGTCAAAACCGGATTTTTGAAGGGTAGTTTGGTCTTTTCCTTAACCAATTATTTTATTTCGTTTGTGGTAATTACTTAAGGGTCTAAACTGAACTTGGTCAGTTTATGCTTTAGAAAAATTGAGTTAGGGTAGAAAAATTGAGTTAGGGTTTTGGAGAAGAGAAAAGAGGAGAAGAAGCAAGACTCGTCAATTTCTCGAAGCTAGGATCATGGATTTCATCAAGGGACGATCCCTACGAGTATGTGAGAACACATAGCATTGGGTTGGTTCACCCACGCGCCAATCATGATTCAATTCAGCTGAGTTTTATTGTTTTGAAAGCAAATCGATGTTAATTCGTTTGAAATCTTGTGGGTTCTTTTTGTTGAAGTTTCTTGAGGTTGATTCATGTATTTAGGTGTGACTTCGAGTTGAATATTGCATATATTGAGGGTATAGTCGATTCTAAGTGTTTGGGGAAATAACAAAGTTAAAATGGGGGGTTTAGAGTTGAAAAATGAAGAAGAAAAGTCGAAGTTCACCTGGGCAGGGGACTGGGGCCCCGCCCCAGCCAGAGCACCCCAACTGGGGCTCTAAAGTATGGGCTCTGGGAAGCTGCGTTAGGCAGAGTGCCCCACCCCAGCCTCTGAAAGTTTTCCTTTGCCACCCTGCGCCGCTCAGAGTGCTAGAGACGCCAGTTCACCCACTTTTCCCCCTTCTTTCCATA
Source organism: Solanum acaule (assembly GCA_036250505.1). Taxonomy (NCBI): domain Eukaryota; kingdom Viridiplantae; phylum Streptophyta; class Magnoliopsida; order Solanales; family Solanaceae; genus Solanum; species Solanum acaule. Next base: position 2,194 of record JAJOOR010001405.1, read on the forward strand.
CTAGTTCCCTAGCAATGTACCTATGTTTCCTAGTTGATTCCAACACTCTAAGGTACGTCTAAACTTCATGAAATCATCCATAAACATGAGATCATGAACCTTGAATCCATAACACAATTCAAGGAAAGTTAAGAGTCAAGTCAAGAAGTTAAGGTTTAAGTCAAGAAAAGTTCATAGAGTTTTCAAAAAGTCTTTTACAAACATTTTAACATTGTTTTAGGACTTAAGTTTTGATTTGAGCAAATATTAAGAGTAGAGTTCATTTCTTCAAAAATATACGGGAACTAAGTATCCCCAAAAGTTAAAATGTTTCACATTTGAGCAAGAAAGGAAACACTGATTTCCAAGAGAGCTTTTAAGCTAAGTTTTGAGTAATTATCTCAAACCAAAGAAATAGTTTTGTTTTAAAAACATATGAGCTGAGTATATTTTGGGAGTAGTATTGAGCATCGATATGGGGACGCGATATCATAATAACTCAGGTCTCCATAAACCATGTAGCCATCATGTGTAAAAATGATCATACTTTTTAGATGATTCCTTAGTGCTTTTTAGCATAGACTAGTGGATCCCTTTAGTTAAGGTGTTCTATATGATGGCAAAGTATAAGACAGTTCTGGCAGTATGGGAAAAACGTTGTATCACCAATTAGGCTCATAGTGGTGGATGTCGGTTAGATAAATTCCCATAGTATTATATTTCTTCATATGTAATTTAGTTGCTATTGCATTTTCTTTAATGCATTGAGTTGTCACCTATCGTTTTAAATTCTTTGTATAAATTGTACTATTATTGTTATGTACTTTGCATTTGAGCTAAGTTATTCATGAGTTGAGTAAAACCAAGGTAAGTTCTTTTTTGGGATTCCCTTCAAGCTTACATCATGTTTTAATATTCCCCTCACATACTCGTACATTCAATGTATTGATGCCATTTGTCTTGCATCATTTAATGTTGCTGACACAGGTAACCAGGATCAACATCCAGCGCCTCATTGATCCAGTTGAGCACTCAGAGTTAGTTGGTGATCCTCCTTGCTTTCTAGAGGATCCCTTATTATCTTATTTTGATTTAGTACTTTAGTTGTTAGGATAATTGGGGATCTTGTATCGACATCCCTCTTTGTTTTAGAGGCTTCATAGATGAGTAGTTATAGTCCTTTAGTCTTGTATTTCAGATGTTTTTCTATGAGACTTGAGTAGCCATTTTGGCTAGTTTGAATGTTTTCTTAAAGACATTCTAAGTTTTAATTCATAAGTTTCTTATTTGAGATTATTTCTTATGTTTAAGTATTCCACTAAGTAAGTAAGGCAGGCCAAGGGTTCGCTTGGGGACAACAATGGTTCTCGAGTGCCAGTCACGCCCAAGGTGTAGGCTCGGGGTGTGATAAACTTGGTATCAGAGCACAGAGTCCAAAAGTCTTAGGGAGTCTATGAAGCCATGTCTGTAGAGTCCTAGTTATTGGTGTGAAGCGCGCCACATCTATAATTATGAGGGCTGCAACACTCAGGAAATTATCTCACTTCTTTCATACTCATTTCGTGTGATAGAGTTCGTCTCTATAAAGTCTCTTTCTAATTCATGTCTGCACGTGTTTTTCAATTAATCATGCCTCCACAAAGATTTGTCCGAGATCGTCCTGCTAGAAGGAACGTTGAGGAGCAAGGGGTACCTAATGCACCTGAAGTGCAACCCCAAGGAGAAGTCACAAATGTTGAGTTAAGGGAAGTGATACGAATGTTAAGCCAAGCTGTGACTAACCAAGTTGGTCAACATAGAGGAGCAAGACAGGAATTGGCTGATACTTCGAGGATCTGAGAGTTCTTGAGGATGAATCCTCCAAGTTTCACTGTTTCAAGCACTACTGAGGATCCGAAAACTTTTATTGAGTAACTGCATAAGGTATTTGAGGTAATGCACGTCGCCGATGCTAAGCGAGTGGAACTAGCTACATATCAACTAAAGAATGTTGCTAGGACTTGGTTTGACCAGTGGAAGAAGGGTAGAGCTGAGGGAGCACCACCTGCGAGTTGGGCTTGTTTTGAGGAGGCCTTCTTGGGGTTTTTCTTTCCATAGAACTGAGAAAGGCCAAGGTATGAGAGTTTCTCACCCTTAAGCAAGATTCACTAATTGTTCATGAGTACAGCTTGAAGTTCACCTAACTTTCATGATATGCTCCAAAGATGGTTGCAGATATGAGAAGCAGGATGAGTCTTTTTGTTGCTCGGTTGTCCCATTTGTCAAGCAAAAATGGCAAGCCAGCCATGCTAATTGGGGACATGGATATAGCTAGGTTGATGGTCTTTGTGCAACAGGTTCAGGAAGAGAAGCTGAGGGATAGGGAGGAGTTTAGAAACAAGAAAGCGAAGATAGGGAATGAGTCCGAACAACACAAAAATAATGTGAACCGATCTTCTTTCCACCGAAAGCAAAAGGGACCTGCTCCTTCATCTACTAGTGGACCTACGCCCAGAAACAAAGGTGAGTACAATAGTCAGAATTCACAGCAATTCAGGGCTAGACCTGCATAGTCTCAGGGTAGTGTGGCACAAGGAGGTACTGGGCTCCTGCATCTGCTAAGTGTGGTAGGACCAACCCAAGTAAATGTCGTGATGTCTATACAGGTTGTTTCAAGTTTGGACAAGAGGGTCACTTCATGAAAGAGTGAACTAAGAACCGGCAAGGTAATGGGAATCAGGGCAACAGAGCCCAATTTTCATCAGTTGCTCAACCAGACAGAGCTGCACCTAGAGGAGCTACTTCAGGTACTGGCGGATGAGCAAACCGCCTTTATGCGATCACTAGTAGTCAAGAGCAAGAGAATTCTCCAGATGTTGTCACTGGTATGATCAAAGTCTTTACTCTTGATGTTTATGCTTTGCTAAACCCGGGAGCAAGTTTATCTTTTGTGACTCCTTTAGTTGCAAATAATTTTGATGTTCTTCCTGAGAAACTTTGTGAACCCTTTTGTGTTTCTACACCGGTTGGGGAGTCTATTCTAGCTAAGCGAGTATATCGTGATTGTGTCATTTCCATCAATCACAAGGACACAATGGTTAACTTAATTGAGTTAGACATGGTAGATTTTGATGTCATTCTAGGTATGGACTGGCTTCATTCCTGTTATGCCTCTATTGATTGTAGAACTCGAGTTATTAAGTTCCAAATTCCTAATGAGACAGTTATAAAATGGAGTAGCAGTTCAGCAATGCTTAAGGGTCACTTCATTTTTTGCCTTAAGGCAAGAAAGTTAGTTTCCAAGGAGTGTGTCTATCATTTAGTCTGAGTTAATGATTCTAGTGTTGAGACACCTCCTATTGAGTCAATTGCAGTTGTTAATGAGTTTCTTAAAGTCTTTCCAGATGATCTACCCGTAGTCCCACCTGAGAGAGGAAAAGACTTCGGTATAGATATCCTTCTAGATACTCGTCCTATATCTATTCCGCCATATAGAATGGCTCCAACAGAGTTGGAAGAGATTAAAGAACAGCTGAAAGATCTCTTTGATAAGGTCTTTATCCGACCAAGTGTCTCACCTTGGGGTGCTCTGGTCTTATTTATGAAAAAGAAAGATGGTTCCCATAGGATATGTATAGATTACCGTCAGTTGAACAAGGTTACCATCAAGGATAAGTATCATGTTCCGAGAATTGATTATCTTTTTTATCAGCTTCAGGGTGCTACTTGTTTCTCTAAGTTATACCTTAGATCAGGCTACCATCAGTTAAGATTAAGGGAATGTGATATTCCGAAGACAACATTCAGGATCTGTTATGGTCATTATGAATTCCTAGTTATGTCCTTTGGTTTGACCAATGCGCCTGCAGCATTTATGGATCTTATGTATAGTGTATTCAAGCCTTATTTAGATATGTTTGTTATGGTGTTCATTGATGACATACTAATCTATTTAAGGAATGAGAAAGATCATACTAGCCATCTCAAAATGGTTCTCCAAACTCTAAAGGATGGAGAGTTGTATGCTAAGTTTTCAAATTGTGGGTTTTGGCTTGAGTTTGTGGCATTTTTGGACCACATTGTTTCCGGTGATGGAATTATAGTGTATACCCAGAAAATAGAGGCAGTGCAGAATTGGCCTAGACCCACATCTCCAATTGATATTAGGAGTTTCTTGGGGTTGGAAGGTTATTATAGAAGGTTCGTGGAGGGGTTCTCATCTATTTCATCCCCTTTGACCAAGCTGACTCAGAAAACAATTAAGTTTCAATGGTCTGAAGTTTGTGAGAAAAGCTTTCAGGAATTGAAAAAGAGGATGACTATTACCCCAATTTTGACCTTACCTGAAGGTACTCAAGGTTTTGTCATATATTGTGATGCTTCTAGAGTTGGTTTGGGTTGCTTATTAAAGCAGAATGGCAAGGTTATAGCTTTTGCCTCCAAACAGTGGAAAGTTCATGAGAGGAACTACCCAACCCTTGATCTAGAGCTGGTTGTCATAGTATTTGCTTTGAAAATATGGCTCCATTATCTTTATTGGGTTCATGTGGATGTGTTCACCAATCACAAGAGTCTTCAATATGTGTTTAGTCAGAAAGAGCTTAATCTCAGACAAAGGAGGTAGTTAGAATTACTCAAGGATTATGACATGAGTATCCTTTATCACCCAGTAAGGCTAATGTTGTTGTTGATGCCATGAGCAAGTTGTCTACAGGTAGTACCACCCATTTTGAAGAAGATAAGAAAGGGATAGAAAGGGATGTGCAAAGGCTTGCACGATTGGGAGTTCAACTAATGGATTCCACAGAAGGAGGAGTAGTGGTGATAAATGGAGCTGAATCAACTATAGTGTCATAAGTGAAAGAAAACCAGGATCAAGACCCTATTTTGCTTGAATTGAAGGCAAATGTTCATAAGCAAAAAGTAATGGCTTCTGAACAAGGGGGAGATGGTGTGTTGAGGTATCAAGGTAGATTGTGTGTACCAAGGGTGGATGAACTCCAAGAGAGGAAAATGGAGGAAGCTCATAGCTCCAGATATTTCATTCATCTGGGTTCCACAAAAATGTATCGTGACTTGAAAGAAGTTTATTGGCGGAGTATTACAAAGAAGGGCATTGCAGAGTTTGTTACTAAATGTCTGAATTGCAAACAAGTAAGGGTAGAGCATCAAAGGCCCAGTGGTATGGGATCATAATATAGAACTTTTGGAATGGAAGTGGGAGATGATCAATATTGACTTCATCATAGGTTTACCAAGGTCTCGTATACAACATGATTCGATTTGGGTGATTGTTGATAGAATGACAAAATCAGCCCACTTTTTGCCGGTAAAGACTACCCATTCAGCATAAGATTATGCTAAGTTGTATATTCAAGAAATAGTTAGACATCATGGGGTTCCGGTATCGATTATTTTAGACATAGGAGCACAATTTACTGCACAATTCTGGAAATATTTTCAGAAAGGCTTCGCTTCAAAGGTGAACTTAAGTACTGCTTTTCGTCCTCAAACAGATGGTTAAGAAGAGCGTACTATTCAGACTTTAGAAGATATGTAGAGGGCCTGTGTAATTGATTTCAAATGTAATTGGGATGATCACCTACCTCTTACTAAATGTGCTTACAACAATAGTTACCACTCTAGGATCCAGATGGCTACTTATGAAGCTCTTTATGGGAGGAGATGCAGATCTCTCATTGGATGGTTTGAAGTTGGTGAAGCTGAGTTGATAGGACCAGACTTAGTTCATCAAGCTATGGAGAAGGTGAAAGTCACTCAAGAGAGGTTCAAAACGGCACAGAGTCATCATAAATCCTACACGGATGTTAGGAGAAGGGAGTAGAGTTTGAAGTCGATGATTGGGTCTACTTGAAAGTTTCATCCATGAAGGGTGTTATGAGATTTGGTAAGAAGGGGAAACTTAATCCTCGGTATAGTGGCCCTTACAGAATCCAAAAGAATTGGTAATATAGCTTATGAGTTGGAGCTACCACAAGAGTTAGCAGCGGTTTATCCGGTATTTCACATCTCCGTGTTGAAGAAGTGCATGAGTGATCCTTCATTGATAATACCAACTGAAGATATTGGGATCAAGGATAGCTTATCTTATGAGGAGATTCATGTTCAGATTCTAGATCGCCATGTTCACAAGTTGAGAAAAAAAGAGGTAGCATCAGTCAAATTTCTTTGGAGGAACCATTTTATTGAGGAAGCTACTTGGGAAGCTGAGGAAGATATGAATAAGAGATACCCATATATCTTTGAATCCGGAGAAGTCCCAAATTAAGGTACTAATTCTCACCTTAGTACTCTATAATTTATATACTTGATATGTTAGATTTGATTGTTGGGTGTTTGAACTGAATGATTGTTGTTACACCCTTAGCCTATTAAGAGTAACCTCATTCAAGGATGAATGTGCTCAAGGGGGAGATATTGTAACACCTCACTATTTTAAAGAGCTAGGAAGAGCTAGAATTAGAATGAGTCATTTTTGGAAAGAATGAAAAATCTGGAAAATTGGTTAAGTTAAGTTAAGTTTGAGTTTTGGGTCAACTTCAAATGACCATAAATCCTAGACCAGGATGATTTAGGTGTTCTTTCAGATACCTTAGGAATTATCTTGGAATTTTCTTTCCAACGCCGCCGAGTTTACTCAATTCCGAGTTTGTATGAGTGAGATATGCCCATTTGAAGTTGGGTTGTCTATTTAAGGAAAGTCAAAACCGGATTTTTGAAGGGTAGTTTGGTCTTTTCCTTACCCAATTATATTAATTTGTTTTTGGTGATTAATTATGGGTCTAAACTTAAATTGGTCAGTTTACGCTTTTGAAAATTGAGTTAGGGTTTTAGAGAAAAGAAAAGAAGAGGAGAAAAAGCAAGACTCGTCAATTTCTCGAAACTAGGATCGTGGATTTCGTCAAGGGGTGATCCCTACAAGGTATGTTAGATCACATAACATTGGGTTAGTTCACCCACGTGCCAATCATGATTCAATTCAACGGAGTTGTATTGTATTGAAAGCAAATCCAGTGAGTTCTTGATGTTAATTCATTTGAAATCCTATGGGTTCTTGTTGTTGAAGTTTCTTGAGGTTCATTTATTTATTTAGGTGTGATTTCAAGGTTAATATTGCATGTATTGAGGGTATAGTCGATTCTAAGTGTTTGGGGAAAGAACTAAGTTGAAAAAGGGGGTTTAGAGTTGAAAAATGAAGAAGAAAAGTTGAGTTCACCTGGGTAGGGGACTGGGGCGCGGCCCCAGCCAGAGCGCCCCAACTGGGGCTCTGATGTATGGGTTCTGGGGGGCCGCGTCAACCAAAACGCCCCACCCCAGCCTCTGAAATTTTGCCTCTAGGGCCCCACGCCTCTTAGAGCACCAGGGATGCTAGTTCACCCACTTTTCCCCCTTCTTTCCGTACTAGTTCCCTAGCAACGTACCTATTTTTCCTAGTTGATTCCAACACTCTAAGGTACTTATAAACTTCATGAAATCATCCATAAACATGAGATCATGAACTTTGAATCCATAATTCAATTCAAGGAAATTTAAGAGTCAAATCAAGAAGTTAAGTTTTAAGTCAAGAAAAGTTCATAGAGTTTATCGAAAGTCTCTTACAGATGTTTTAACGTTGTTTTATGAATTAAGCTTTGAGTTGAGTAAAGAGTAAGATTAGAGTTCATTTCTTCAGGGATTATAAGGGAATTAAGTATTCCCAAAAGTTAAAATGTTTCACATTTGAGCAAGAAAGGAAACACCGATTTCCAAGAGTGCTTTTAAGCTAAGTTTTGAGTAATTATCTCAAACAAAAGAAAGAGTTTGTTTTTAAAACATATGAGCTAAGTAAATTTTGGGAGTAGTATTGAGCACCGATATGGGGACGCGAAATCATACTAACTCAAGTCTCCATAAACCATATAGCAATCATAGGTAGAAAGGATCATACTTTTTAGATGATTCCTTAGTGCTTTTTAGCATAGACTAGTGGATCCACTTAGTAAAGGCGTTCTATATGACAGCAAAGTATAGGACAGTTTTGGCAGCGTGGGCAAGACGTTGTATCACCACTTAGGCTTATAGTGGTGGTTTTTGGTTAGAGAAACTCCCATAGTATTATATTACCTTATATGTAATTGAGTTGATATTGCATTTTCTTTAATACATTGAGCTGTCACCTATCATTTTAAATTCTTCATATAAACTGTACTATTATTTTTATGTACTTTGCATTTGAGTTAAGTGATTCATGAGTTGAGTAAAGCCAAGGTAAGTGCTCTTTTCATATTGCTTTCAAGCTTACGTCATGTTTTAGTATTCCCCTCACATACTCGTACATTTAATGTAATGACACCATTTGGCCTGCATCATTTTATGATGCTGACACAGGTAACCAGGATCACCATCCAGCACCTTGTTGATCCAGTTGAGCAGTCAGAGTCAGTTGGTGAGACTCCTTGCTTTCTCAAGGATCCCTTACTATCTTGTTTTGATTCAGTACTTTAGTTGTTAGGATTATCGGAGGTCTTGTGGCGACATCCCTCTTTGTTTTAGAGGATTCATAGATGCTTAGTTATAGTTCTTTAGTCTTGTATTTTAGATATTTTGCTATGAGACTTGAGTAGCCATTTTGGCTAGTTTGAATGTTTTCTTAAAGACCTTTTAAGTTTTAATTAATAAGTTTCTTATTTGAGATTATTTCTTATGTTTAAGTCTTCCGCTGAGTAAGTAAGTCAGGCTAAGGGTTTGCTTAGGGCCAGCAATGGTTCTCGAGTGCCAGTCCCGCCCAGGGTGTAGGCTCGGGCGTGACATGTTCGTCCACAGAACCATGACTGATGCTACCTTGTTGGTTCTCAACTTGCGAATCTGACGGTCCAGAATCTGAATGGGAATCTCCTCATAAGATAAGCTATCCTTAATACCAATATCTTCAGTAGGTATGACAAGTGAATCACCCATGCATTTCTTCAACATGAAAATGTGAAACAGTAGATGAACTGTTGCTAACTCTTGCAGTAGCTCCAACTCATAAGCTACATTACCAATCCTTTTGGATATCCTGTAAGGACCAATATATCGGGGACTAAGCTTCCCCTTCTTACCAAATCTCATAACACCCTTCATGGGTGAAACCTTCAGAAAAACCTAATCATCTACTTCAAACTCTAAGTCTCTTCTCCTAACATCTGTGTAGGATTTCTGACGACTCTACATCGTTTTCAATCTCTCTTGAATAACATTCACTTTCTCCATAGCTTAATGAACTAAGTTTGGTCCTATCAACCCTGCTTCACCAATCTCAAACCATCCAATAGGAGATCTGCATCTTCTCCAATAAAGAGCCTCATACGAAACCATTTGGATGCTAAAGTGGTAACTATTGTTATAAGCAAACTCTATGAGAGGTAGGTGATCATCCCAATTACCCTTGAAATAAATCACACAAGCCCTCAACATATTTTCTAAAGTCTGAATTATGCGCTCTGCTTGACCATCAGTTACCACTAAAATTCACTTTGGAACCCAAACCATTCTGGAATGACTTCCAAAATTGTGCAGTAAATTGTGCACCTCTATCTGAAATAATAGACACTGGAACTCCATGAAGTCTAACTACCTCTTGAAGATATAACCTGACATAATCCTCTGATGAATGGGTAGTCATTACCGGCAATAAGTGGGTTGATTTTGTCATTCGATCTATAATCACCTAAATGGAATCATGTTGCCTGTTAGACTGCGGCAAAAATGTTATAAAGTCCATATTGATAATCTCCCACTTCTATTCTGGAATCTCTATATTCTGAGCCATACTACTGGGCTTATGGTGCCCTACCCTAACTTGTTGGCAATTCAGACACTTAGCAACAAACTCTGCAATGCCTTTCTTCATACTAATCATCCAATAGACTTCTCTCAATTCATAATACATCAATGTGGAACCCGTATGGATAGAATATCTTGAGCTACGAGCTTCCTCCATGATCCTCTCTTGAAGTTCATCCACCCTTGGCACACACAATCTACCTTGATATCTCAATACACCATCTCCCCTTTGTTCAAAAGTCATCACTTTTTGCTTATGAACATTTGTCTTTAATTCAAGAAAAAAAGTATCTTGGTCTTGTTTCTCTTTCACTTAAGACAATAATAATGATTCAGCCCCATTCATCACCACTATTCCTCCTTCGTCAGAATCCCTTAGTCGAATTTCTAGCCGAGCAAGTCTATGCACATCTTTAGCTAGCTCTTTCTTGTCTTCTTCAAAATGGGCGGTACTACCCATAGAAAACTTTCTCAAGGAATCAGCAACAACATTAACCTTACCTTGGTGATAGAGAATACTCATGTTTTAATCCTTCAGTAACTCTAACCACCTTCTTTGTTTGAGATTAAGCTCTTTCTAACTAAACACATACTGAAGACTCTTATGATCGGTGAACACATCTACATGGAAACCATAAAGATAGTGAAGCCATATTTTCAAAGCGAATACTACAGCAACCAACTCTAGATCATGGGTTGGGTAATTCCTCTCTCGAATCTTAAATTGTCTGGAGGCATAAGCTATAACCTTGCCATTCTGCATTAACTGACAACCCAAACCGGTTGTGGACACATCACAATATACCACTTAACCTTGTGTACCTTCTGGTAAATTCAATATTGGGGAGATAGTCAATCGTGTTTTCAATTCCTGAAAGCTTTTCTAACAATCTTCAAACCATTGAAACATAACTGTTTTATGAGTCAACTTTGTCAAAGGAGATGAAATAGATGAGAACCCCTCGACGAACCTTCTATAATAGCTAGCCAATCCCAAGAAACTCCTAATATAAGTTGGAGACGTGAATCTAGGCTAGTTCGGCACTGCCTCTATCTTTTGAGTGTCAACTCGAATTCCATCACCGAAAAAAAATATGGCCCAAGAATACCACAAACTCAAGGCAAAATTCACACTTAGAAAACTTAGCATATAACTCCTTATGAAAGTTGTCTTAAGGATATCGCAATCTCTTACTCTCAAATGATGATAGCCAGATCTATGGTCTATTTTAGAAAAACAATTCGCACGCTGAAGTTGATCGAAAAGATCATCAATTCTCAGAAGAGGATACTTATTCTTGATTGTAACCTTGTTCAACTGACGATAATCTATACACATTCTAAGAGAACCATCCTTCTTCCTCAAAAATAAAACCAGAGCACCCCAAGGCAAGACACTTGGTTGAATAAAACCTTTCTCTAGGAGATCTTTCAACTGCTCGTTTAACTTTTTCAACTCTGATGGTGCCATTTTGTATGGCGGAATAGAGATAGGACGAGTATCGGGAAGAATATCTATACCGAAGTCTATTTATCTCAGGAGAGATTCTGGGAAGATCGTCTGGAAAGACCTCTGGAAACTCGCTAACAACTGAAACTAACGGAATATAAGGTGTATCAACACTAGAGTCATTAACTCAGACTAAGTGATAGACACAATCCTTGGAAACTAGCTTTCTCGCTTTAAAGGTACGAAATAAAATGACCCTCACGCACTGCTGAACTACTCCACCACTCAATAACTGGCTCATTAGGAAACTGGAATTTAACAACTCTAGTTCTACAAACAACTGAGGCATAACAGGCATGAAGTCAGTCCATACGTAGAATGACATCAAAATCTACCATATCTTACTCAACTAAGTCAGCTATGGTGTTCTGGTGATTGATAGAAATATCACAATAGACTCTCTCAACTAGACTAGACTCACCAAAAGGTGTAGAAACACTGAAGGGCTCAAGAAGTTTCTCAAGAAGAACATCAAAATTCATCAAAACATATTGATTCACAAAGATAGACTCGCTCCTGGATCTAGCAAAGCATAAACATCAAAATTAAAGACTTTGATCATACCAATGACAACATATGGTAAATCCTCTTGCTTTTGGCGACTAATAATTGCATACAAATGGTTTGATCCTCCGTCTTCTCCTAAAGTAGCTCCTCTAGGTGTAGCTCTGTCTGGTGGAGCAACTTGAGAAATTTTAGCTCTATTAACCCCATTACCATTACCTTGTTTGTTCTTGGGGAACTCTTTCAGAAAGTGACCATTCTGACCAGACTTGAAGCAACCAGTGGAGCCATCACGACACACCCCTGAGTGGGTCCCTTAACACTTAGAACATGCAGGAGTCCCATTACCTCATTGTGCAACACTAACTTGAGACTGTGCAGGTCTAACTCTAAAATTCTGTGAATTCTGATTATTTAACTCACCTATGTTCCTTGGTGCAGGTGCATTAGCAGATGATGGAGCATGTCCCTTTTGCTTTTGTTGGAAAGATAACCGGTTCGCATTACTTTTCTGCTACCCAGACTCATTACTAGATGTCTTAGATTTCTTGTTCCAAAACTCCACTCTATCTCTCAGCTTATCTTCTTTAACATGTTGCACATGGATCATCAAACTTGCTATGTCCATTGATGAGTCCATGATTTGGACTTTTTAGGGATTTATTTTGATAGATTTAGTGTCCTGAAATGCATATTTTGTCCCAATAACTGATGAAAATCCTTGAGTTTCAGCTATTTGGAGTTAGAGACAAAGCATGAAAACTATTGGGTAGAAAGGAATGAAGACCTGATGATCGATGATGTCATTCGGTGAATCGCCAAATTGCCATTGTCATTCGGCGAATCGCTAAGATACCGCCTAAAGTTACAGAATGTCGGAGCTAAATTTGGGGTGGATTCGGCGGGCAGTGATGCTTATCGTGACCAACGACACTAACCTATGGTACAAGTGTCTACGATCATCGATAATATAGTAACCCAACCAAGGGTAGGGGTTGTGTCCCAAGGGAGTGGTTTGGAGAATTAATAGAAAAATAAAATTTAGTTCTAATTAGTCGTAGCTAAAGACAGTAACTATTAAAAACATAGTAAATTGACGGGGGTGACAGAGAAGTGTCAAATATCAATTGGGGGTTTTGTCACAAGTATAATAAAAAGAACAAAAATAGGGAAAATCATGTATGGGGAGGACATCTTAGGGTGTGATCGCAATACAAGTTGAAATAAGTAGTTGGGTACATGCTTTTGATAGGAAATTTGTAAGATAATAGTGACTAGGCTAAGCTTTAAATGGAAATAAGTTCCCTCTCGAGAAACTTACCCCATTTCAAATGTGTTCCTCTCACACACCCATTTGCCGCATGAAGACCAGCCTACGCCTTACTCCACTCACTCTCTCGAGCTGAGTGTTAGGTTATGGGACTAGGGTTCACCCTCTCGAGCTGAACCTCATGTCGACCCACTCCTTAGGCCATCAGTTTAGTGGTCTTGGTTTCGTGACCTCCCTCTCGGGCAAGCCGAAAACACATGGGTGGCTTTGTATTTGCAACTACAAACCCTTTAAATTAAACCATAACGACTAGGTGAAATCACCATTAAACTCTCAACTGATGTTAGCGAGATATGTTGTCTATCTTAGAAAATCAAGTGGCACGCTAAAGTTGATCGAAAAGATCATCAATTCTCGGAAGAGGATACTTATTCTTGATTGTAACCTTGTTCAACAGATGGTAATCAATACACATTCAAATAGAACCATCCTTCTTCCTCACAAATAAGATCGGACTATCCCCAAGTCAAGACACTTAGTCGAATAAAACCTTTCTCTAGGAGATCTTTTAACTGCTCATTTAACTCTTTCAACTCTGCTGGTGCCATATTGTATGGAGGAATAGAGATGGGATGAGTATCGGGAAGAATATCACTACCGAAGTCAATTTATCTCTCAGGACGGATTCTGGCAAGATCGTCTGGAAAGACCTCTGGAAACTCGCTAACAACTGAAACTGACAGAATATGAGGTATCTCAATACTAGAGTCATTAACTCAGACTAAGTGATAGACACAACCCTTGGAAACTAGCTTTCTCGCTTTAAAGGTACGAAATAAAATGACCCTCACGCACTGCTGAACTACTCCGCCACTCAATAATTGGCTCATTAGGAAACTGGAATTTAACAACTCTAGTTCTACAAACAACTGAGGCATAACAGGCATGAAGTCAGTCCATACATAAAATGACATCAAAATCTACCATATCTTACTCAACTAAGTCAGCTATGGTGTTCTTGTGATTGACAGAAATATCACAATAGACTCTCTCAACTAGACTAGACTCACCAAAAGGTGTAGAAACACTGAAGGGCTCAAGAAGTTTCTCAAGAAGAACATCAAAATTCATCAAAACATATTGATTCACAAAGATAGACTCGCTCCTGGATCTAGCAAAGCATAAACATCAAAATTAAAGACTTTGATCATACCAGTGACAACATGTGGCGAATCATCTTGCTCTTGGCGACTAGTAATAGCATACAAATGGTTTGATACTCCTCCTACCCCTAAAGTAGCTCCTCTAGGTGTAACTCTGTCTGGTGGAGCAACAAGAGAAAATTTAGCTATATTACCCCCATTACCATTACTTTGTCTTTTCTTGGGGCACTCTTTCAGAAAGTGACCATTCTGACCACACTTGAAGAAACCAGTGGAGCCATCACGACACATCCCTAATTGGGTCCCTTAACAATTAGAACATGCAGGAGTCCCATTACCTCCTTATGCAACACTACCTTGAGACTGTGCAAGTTTAGCTCTGAAATTTTGTGAATTCTGATTATTTAACTCACCTATGTTCCTTGGTGCAGGTGCATTAGCAGATGATGGAGCATGTCCCTTTTACTTTTGTTGGAAAGATAACTGGTTCGCATTAGTTTTCTGCTACCCGGACTCATTACTAGATGTCTTAGCTTTCTTGTTCCAAAACTCCTCTCTATCTCTCAACTTATCTTCTTTAACATGTTGCACATGGATCATCAAACTTGCTATGTCCATTGATGAGTCCACGATTTGGACTTTTTAGGGATTTATTTTGATAGATTTAGTGTCCTCAAATGCATATTTTGTTCCAATAACTGATGAAAATCCTTGAGTTTCAGGTATTTAGAGTTAGAGACAAAGCATGGACACTATTGGGCAGAAAGGAACAAAGCAAGCTAAAGGAATAAAGAAATGAAGACTTGATGATCGATGATGTCATTCGGCGAATCGCCAAATCGCCAATGTCATTCGGCGAATCGCCAAGATACCGCCTAAAGTTACAGAATGTCGGAGCTAAAATTGGGGTGGATTCGGTGGGCAGTGAGGCTTATCGTGACCAACGACACTAACCTACGGTACGAGTGTCTACGATCATCGATAATATAGAAACCTCACCAAAGGTAGGGGTCGTGTCCCAAGGGAGTGGTTTGGAGAATTAATAAAAAACTAAAATTTAGTTCTAATTAGTCGTAGCTAAAGACATTAACTATTAGAAACATAGTAAATTGATGGGGGTGACACAAAAGTGTCAAATATCAATTGGTGGGTTTTGTCACAAGTGTAATAAAAACAACAAAAATAGGGAAAATCAAGTATAGGGAGGACATCTTAGGGTGTGACCGCAATACAAATTGAGATAAGTAGTTGGGTACATGCTTTTGATAGGAAATTTGTAAGATAATAGTGACTAGGAAAAGCTTTGAATGGAAATAAGTTTCCTCTCGGGCAACGTACCCCATTTCAAATGTGTTCCTCTCGGACACCCATTTGCCGCATGAAGACCAGCCTACACCTTACCCCACTCACTCTCTCGAGCTGAGTGTTAGGATATGGGACTAGGGCTCACCCTCTCGAGCTAAACCTCATGTCTACCCACTCCTTAGGCCATCAGTTTAGTGGTCTTGGTTTCGTGACCTCCCTCTCGGGCAAGCTGAAAACACATGGGTGGCTTTGTATTTGCAACTACAAACCGTTTAAATTAAACCACAACCACTAGGTGAAATCACCAGTAAACTCTCAACTGATGATAGCCAGATATGTTGTCTATCTTAGAAAAACAAGTGGCACGCTCAAGTTGATCGAAAAGATCATCAATTCTCGGAAGAGGATACTTATTCTTGATTGTAACCTTGTTCAACAGATGGTAATCTATACACATTCCAATAGAATCATCCTTCTCCCTCACAAATAAGACCGGAGTACCCCAAGGCAAGACACTTGGTCGAATAAAACCTTTCTCTAGGAGATCTTTTAACTGCTCATTTAACTCTTTTAACTCTGCTGGTACCATACTGTATGGCGGAAAAGAGATAGGATGAGTATAGGGAAGAATATCAATACCGAAGTCTATTTATTTCTAAGGAGGGATTCTGGCAAGATCGTCTGGAAAGACCTCTAGAAACTTGCTAACAACTTAAACTGACGGAATATGATGTATCTCAACACTTGAGTCATTAACTCAGACTAAGTGATAGACACAACCCTTGGAAACTAGCTTTCTCGCTTTAAAGGTATGAAATAAAACGACCCTTAGGCACTGCTGAACTACTCCGCCACTCAATAACTGGCTCATTAGGAAATTGGAATTTAACAACTCGAGTTCTACAATCAACTGAGGCATAACAGGCATGAAGTCAGTCCATACCTAGAATGACATCAAAATCTACCATATCTAACTCAACTAAGTCAGCTATGGTGTTCTTGTGATTGACAGAAATATCACGATAGACTCTCTCAAATAGAACAGACTCACCAACAGGTGTAGAAACACTGAATGGCTCAAGATGAACATCAAAATTCATCGCAACATATTGATTCAAAAAGATAGACTCGCTCATGGATCAAGCAAAGCTTAAACATCAAAATTAAAGACTTTGATCATACCAGTGACAACATGTGGCGAATCATCTTGCTCTTGGCGACTAGTAATAGCATACAAATGGTTTGATACTCCACCTGCCCCTAAAGTAGCTCCTCTAGGTGTAGCTCTGTCTGGTGGAGTAACTAGAGAAAATTTAGCTCTATTACCCCCATTACCATTACCTTGCCTATTCTTGGGGAACTCTTTCAAAAAGTGACCATTCTGACCACACTTGAAGCAACTAGTGGAGCCATCATGACACACCCCTGATTGGGTCCCTTAATACTTAGAACATGCAGGTTTCCCATTACCTCCTTGTGCAACACTACCTTGAGACTGTGCAAGTTTAGCTCTGAAATTTTGTGAATTCTGATTATTTAACTCACATATGTTCCTTGGTGCAGGTGCGCTAACAAATGATGGAGCAGGTCCCTTTTGCTTTTGTTGGAAAGATAACCGGTTCGCATTACTTTTTTACTACCCGGACTCATTCCCAGATGTCTCAGCTTTCTTGTTCCAAAACTCCTCTCTATCTCTCAGCTTATCTTCCTTATCATGTTACACATAGATCATCAAACTTGCTATGTCCATTGATGAGTCCATGATTTAGACTCTTTTAGGGCTTTATTTTGATAGATTTAGTATCCTCAAATGCATATTTTGTCCCAATAACTATTGAAAATCCTTGAGTTTCAGGTATTTGGAGTTAGAGACAAAGCATGGACACTATTAGGCAGAAAGGAACAAAGCAAGCTAAAGGAATGAAGAAATGAAGACCTGATGATCGATGATGTCATTCGGTGAATCACCAAATTGCCAATGTCATTCGGCGAATCGCCAAGATACCGCCTAAAGTTATAGAATTCCGGAGCTAAATTGGGGGCGGATTCGGTGGGCAGTGATGCTTATCGTGACCAACGACACTAACCTACGGTACGAGTGTCTGTGATCATCGATAATCTAGTAACCCAACCAAGGGTTGGGGTCGTGTCCCAAGGGAGTGGTTTTGAGAATTAATAGAAAAATAAATTTAGTTCTAATTAGTCGTAGCTAAAGACATTAACGATTAAAAGCATAGTAAATTGACGGGGGTGACACAAAAGTGTCAAATATCAATTGGGGGTTTTCTCACAAATGTAATAAAAACAACAAAAATAGGGAAAATCAAGTATGGGGAAGTGTTCTTAGGGTATGACCGCAATACAAGTTGAAATAAGTAGTTGGGTACATGCTTTTGATAGGAAATTTGTAAGATAATAGTGAATAGGCTAAGCTTTAAATGGAAACAAGTTCCCTCTCGGGTAACTTACCCCGTTTCGAATGCGTTTCTCTCGGACACCCATTCATCGCATAAAGACCAGCCTACACCTTACCCCACTCACTCTCTCTATCTGAGTGTTAGGATATGGGATTAGGGCCCACCCTCTCGAGCTGAACCTCATGTCGATCCACTCCTTAGGCCATCAGTCTAGTGGTCTTGGTTTCGCGACCTCCCTCTCGGGAAAGCCAAAAACACATAGGTGGATTTGTATTTGCAACTACAAACCCCTTAGATTAAACCACAACCACTAGGTGAAATCACCATTAAACTACATATAGCCTATCAGCAAGCAAGACCAAACAATAATATCAACACTTATTTGTTAAATCACACCCCAAGAATGGGGGTTTTTAACCACACATCAAGAAATAACAAAATACACCTAAAATGATAGTAAAATCAAGTGGGTATAACAAATTAAACCTTGATTTAAGCAAAGGAAGAAAAATGGAGAAGACCTACTTCCAACTTGGGGAAGATGAAATCCTTCTTTCTTCAAGTCTCCCAAAAAACCTCTCCAAACTTGAGAGAAAATATCCGAAAAGTACTATTCTATTCTGGAAATTACAATAAATGTTCGACTCCTCTAAAATTAATAAAAATTTTATTATTTATAGACTTCTGAAAATAGTGCTAGTGGATCATTCGGCGAGGTTAGTCGAAATCGCCGATTAACTCGGTGATTTGCCCTTTGGTGAAGTTTGTCACTGTCTTGCACTAACCTTTAGCATTGTCGTGCTCTGTGTCATTGTACGACATATTACTGCTTCGTGGATCTATTCGACGGAATGCCAACTGCTCCTTTCATCGCCTTTTTTATCCTGCTCCTTCAGGGCTTCGCGTACTAGAACAAAAGGCGGAGTGCGTCCCTTCTGCGAATCGCCAAGTGTGCTTGGCGATGCTCAGGCTTCAGCTTTTTTGTTCTTTTCAGCCTTTTTGTTCTTTTTTGCGCCTAAGTGTCCATGCTTCCACTAAAATTTCAAATACCTGAAACTTAACAGTTTTCATCAGATATTGAGACAAAATAAACATTTGAGGACACTATTTTTATCAAAATAAAGCTTTAAATGAGTCCAATTTATGGCCTCATCAACACCCCCAACTTAAACTTTTGCTTGTCTTGAAGCAAACTCAAGTTCAGCTTTTCAAAAAGGGTGTCTCAAATAGTGCTACACAAGACTCAATCATGAATGTACACAACAAGACTCAAACTAATTATGCGAAGATTCAATTGTGTACTCAAAGATTCAAGTTGTGACACACCATTACCAAAGATTCTCACGTTCACAATACTTTCTACTAATGTAAGTTCAACCTCAACAAAAGTATCTAAATGCCCTCATACAAAGAATGATTTCATATTCACACATAGAGGTTAATCAATTCAAGATCAGAAATCAGATGCAATGCTCACACTCAAAAAGAGGAACACAACGCATGTTTTCACCCATAGGTTTGCCCTTATTTTCCAATCAACTTTCGGTTTGGCTTACTCAAGATCAAAAGGTCTTTTCAAGGCTTGTAATGGGGCTAAGTGCAAAGGTATGGTCATTTAGGCTCAGTGACTTCTTTATCCTCGCAAGATTTTCCTTTCCCTTATCACTTTTTCTTCTAGTGCTTCTAAGTCATCTTTTTATTCACTCTCTATGTATTGCTTGGAAACCCACTTCCTTTTGCACTTTTATCCCATAATTTTTTTATTTATTTTTTCGGAGGGTTTCCAATTTGTTTGGCAATACCATGGGTTAGAGAGACTTTTTCTTGCACTTCTTGACTTCTCCTTTTCGTTTTCACCACACCCCCAACTTAGGCTTTTGGCCTAAGTTGGGTGTTCACTAAGCCACAACTCAAGAGGATTATAGGTACTGGGTCAAGTAAGGTCTAGGGTTCATCAAGGTTCTTCCAAAGAAAGGTAAGGCTCAAGGGCTGTTCAAAAGAGTTTCACATGCTCACGGGTAGGTCACAAAAGAGGTATATGTCAAATTTGGCTCACACTCTTTAAAGTTGCCTAAGATCATATCAAGAGGACACCTTTCTAAATCAATCAGACTAACAGGGCTAATTCTGGGTTTATTCATGCATGGTTCAAAGTAAGCTAATCACACAAGGCATCGACACTTAAGTCAAACATGACTACACACTTTCACTAGTGTGCAAAGGTCATTACAAGAGAATCAATTCGATAAATGGCTAATCACAACGAGATGCAAAGAGTTCGCATATTGTCTATGCAACTTCATTTGGCCACATCGTAGCCGTACATTCATGTTCGTTCAATTGAGAGCACTATTTGAGTCATCAGTATTGATCAGAACTGAGAATTAAATTTTGCAAAAGAACAGCCACTTTCAGCACACGAGAGGTGGCATTTAAAAAATTTCGAAAGGGTAAAAATCATTTTTGTAATTTAAAACCAAAAGGAGCCATGAGCTTAATCAATCGCGCAAGCAGTATAAAACATGATTTAAACAGACAACCCAAATATATACAGAACACAAGCAGTAATAGTACTCACAAAGGTGGGCCTCACCCCACCACAATCTAAAAGTGTGTGTCCTCAAATATAACAATAATCTAGAGGTAAAATTAAAAACAAATAGAGATAGGGCTAGAGAATAATTCTGGCTAAGCAGATGCTTCGATTTGTAGTCCTTCAGCAGATGTAGCTTTAAGTAGAAGGTGAGGTGGGTACGGCAGGCGAACTGTCGAGTGATTCAGTAAGCTCTGTACAGCTTTTAGTATTCCAATGTGCCTATCTTCAACCCACGCTCTCGAGTGATTAATCAACTACCTTTTTATGTGTTGGCCTGCATCTTATCCCATTCGTTCTCATTTAGTGATAACGCTTTGACTTCTTGGAGATTCGGCGCTTCGCCAAACAAATTTTTACTTCGCCGAGTTTTACAGAACTTCTCAATAGTTGTGGATGGTCAAATGGCGGTGACCATCGGGGTCACTGATCAGGTGGGCGAATCACCAAAACCTTCCTGAGCTCGTCGAGTTTTACCGACTCCAGGCTCAAAGGGTGCCTTGTGTTAAACGGTGAAATATCATTGATCACATGTGTCTTCGACAACTCGCTAACTGGGTCTGCTGCTCGACATTCTTCACCTATTTGACACCTACCACACTTCAATCTGTAAAACTAAAACACTATTATTTCACTAGTATGCAAAAATAAGATAATATGGGATTTTGGGTTGCCTCCCAAACAGTGCCTGAGTTAACGTCGCGGCATGACGCAAGCCAAAGACTATTCTTCGTCCTCGGAATCACCCATGGTGTAATTAGGTGAGATTTCAGCGAACGGAGGATAGTGACTCATCATCAAATGGGTGATTTGAGCATCCTGCAGCGGATTGGTCATGGCGTTCGAAGTAGTTACTTCATGTAGCATATCAATGTTGTCCTTCATGTCATTCAGTTTCTTATCATGCTCATCAAGTTTTTGTTGGATGAGTGAGGAGGTATTGTTACTTTGCATACCTTCATGCCTCTTTCCATGTTTGCACTCTCGAAGGGAGAAGTTCTTTTCCTTCTCCCTAGCTTGCTCTTCTAATCCCATCACCTGTTTGGATAGAACATCTACTTGCGCCACCAATTTATCCCATTCATATTTGTTTTGGGCTTCTTTGTTGGTTTCAACCATTTTATCAAGTAGTGTTGTAAGGACTTCATAGGGTTGGTTTAGCATTCCGCCTCCAAAAAAGTGCTCAGCTATTCTTTTATTTTTGGGTTCGAGACACCGTTAGAAGCAATCCAACAGTGTCCTATCAGTCATTCCATGGGATGGGCATGTCTGCAAAATTGCTTTGAATCTCTGTCACAATTTTGGAATTGTCTCCTCCCCTGCCTGTTTGAACGTTAGTAGGTTCTCCCTGAGGTTCAATAGCTTCAGAAGGAATTGATCTGTGTGATATCCATAGTGCCCATCCATTTTTGATTCTCTGCCCTGGCCTTCACACAAGCAAAACAAAACTACAACTAAGATTAGTAAAGCTAAAACTTAGAAAACCAAGAATTCTACTTAACTAAGAATTCCCATAAGAATTCCCAAATAACACCACACCCCGACAGCGGTGCCATTTTGATTCTTATCGTGACCAACGACACTAACCTACGGTACCAGTGTCTACGATCGTCGATAACATAGTAACCCAACCAAAGGTTAGGGTCATGTCCCAAGGGAGTGGTTTTGAGAATTAATAGAAAAATAAAATTTAGTTGTAATTAGTCGTAGCTAAAGACGTTAACTATTAAAAACATAGTAAATTGACGGGGGTGACACAAAAGTGTCAAATATCAATTGGGGGTTTTGTCACAAGTGTAATAAAGACAACAAAAATAAGGAAAATCAAGTATGGGGAGGAGTTATTGGGGTGTGACCGCAATACAAGTTGAGATAAGTAGTTGGGTACATGATTTTGATAGGAAATTAGTAATATAATAGTGACTAGGCTAAGCTTTAAATGGAAATAAGTTTCCTCTCGGGCAACTTACCCCGTTTCAAATACGTTTCTCTCGGACACCCATTTGCCGCATGAAGACCAGCCTACGTGTTGCCCCACTCACTCTCTCGAGCTGAGTGTTAGGATATGGGACTAGGGATCACCCTCTCAGGCTATACCTCATGTCGACCCACTTCTTAGGCCATTAGTCTAGTGGTCTTGGTTTCGCGACCTCCCTCTCAAGCAAGCCGAAACTACATGGGTGGATTTGTATTTGCCACTACAAACCCTTTGGATTAAACCACAACCAGTAGGTGAAATCACCATTAAACTACATCTAGCATATCAGCAAGCAAGACCCAACAATAATATCAACACATATTTGCTAAATTGCACCCCAGGAATGGGGATTTTTAGCCACACATCAAGAAATAACAAAATACACCTAAAATGATAGTAAAATCAAGTGGATATAACAAATTAAACCTTGATTTAAGCAAAGGAAGAAGAATGGAGAAGATCCACTTCCAACTTGGGGAAGATGAAATCCTTCTTTCTTCAAGTCTCCCAAAAACCCTCTCCAAACTTGAGAGAAAATATCCAAAAAGTACTATTCTATTCTGGAAATTAAAATAAATGTTCAACTCCTCTAAAATTAATAAAAAGATTATTATTTATAGACTTCAAAAAATAGTGCTGGCAAATCATTCGACGAGGTTAGTCGGAATCGCCGATTAACTCGGTGATTCGCCCTTTGGTGTAGTTCGTCGCCATGTTGCATTAGCCTGCAGCATCGTCGTGCTCTGTTTCATTGTGCGACATAGTACTGCTTCGCGGATCTATTCGGCGGAACGCCGACTGCTCCTTTCATCGCCTTTTTTATCCTGCTACTTCAGGGCTTCGCGTACTGGAACAAAAGGCGGAGTGCATCCCTTCTGCGAATCGCCAAGTGTGCTTGGTGATGCTCAGGCTTCAGCTTCTTCGTTCTTTTCAACCTTTTTGTTCCTTTTTGCGCCTAAGTGTCCATGCTTCCACGAAAACTTCAAATACCTGAAACTTAAAAGTTTTCATCAGATATTGAGACAAAATAAGCATTTGAGGACACCATTTTTATCAAAATAAATTTCTAAATGAGTCCAATTTGTGGCCTCATCAGGTAGCAACTATATCCAGTGTATCGCCGATCTAGTCGGCGAAGCTCAACCAGGTCACAAAAAGTACTAAAGAAGATTCAAACAAGTGTTGATGGGCGATATGGAAGGATAAAGGGCGAATTGTGGAGTCATTTGGCGATCCCGACTTGGATCTCCTAAAGTAACAGTAGCCATACCAAGAAAAAGCAAAAAATGAAGGCGAGCTGAAGAACAATCGGTGATTCATCGATCTGTCCGCGACACCCGACTTACTTCACCGAATAGTCATAACTAATTACACTTCGTACATGTTTAAATTAATTTTGGCTAGTGAGAGAAATTTATTCAGAAAAGAAGGAAGGAATTACTTAGAGAGAAAACACTGCCAAAAGTTTAGTGAGTGACTTTAGCAAGATATTGAGAGAGATTTTCTAAGAGAGGATATTATCAATTGATTTTCATCTATAATTTTCATTTTGTACCAGCTATGGGAGTGATAATTGATTTTGATTCTTTCACTTTTGAGATAAATGGCTAAAATCCTTTAGTTGGGGTTTTGATCATGAAGCCAATTGTTGAATTTACTTAGTGGGTGTTTTCTATTTTCAAAGAATGGCGTTAATTTGAAGTGGGTCTAAGTTGTTGCTATGTTTCAAGATTGAATTGTGCGACTTCCTGTGTCAAATTTCAATGTTGTCACTTGCTCGAGAGAGAGGTGTGGAACCAAGGTGACAATCTTAGCATCCTTAGTAGTGTGTTTCCTTAGTTTCAGCTCAAGAGAGTGAAACAAGTGATCCCTCTTTTTTATTCAGCTCGAAAGAGTGAATTGGGTGAGGGTAAAGAGTTGGGCTTCTTTCAACTGGTGTTGAAGTTAGACAGAATTCAACATAGAAAAGGTAATTGTTGGAGAGAAAGTTACTTTATATATGGTTCGGCCTACCAACAACAAATTATCCCATTATGAGCGGTAATGTGTATCTACTTCATTGAGATTCAATAATTGGTTGATCAATTCCTCAAGATTTACTCTAATATTTGATTGTTTGTGTTCAAGTGTAAATTTGGAATTGATAGGTAAAACCTGAAATTTGAGATTTGAACGTTAATTGTGCAAGAATTGTTTGTTTGAAGAGGTTTTCATTGTACTTTTATTATTGAATTTGAAGAAAGTACTACTCGCTATGGGATTGACCCCAACTTACGTAGTTGGGTTATTATACTGACGAATGATCGTTGGCATTTAGTATTGGATGAAATTCCTTGATACGTTAATCAAAATGGCGCGTTGTCGGGGAGTAGCGTTACTTAAAATTCTTTGATTGTTCGATAGGTCATTGGCCACCTAATTCATTCTGTGTTAGGAGATATGATCATTTTAAGTTGACCTAAGTAGAACCTTAGCTTCCCTTCGCTCCCGGGGAAAGAAATGCCCCAAGAATGCATTCTCAAACACACCCTATCCTAGAAGTGATGCCCCATCTGTCTTGTTCTTATTCCATTGATCATACTATATCCTAGCAACACCTTTGAGTTGGTAAGAAGCCAACTCCACACGCTCTGTATCATCAACACGCATGACCTCAAACACTTTATGAAGTTCTTCCACAAAGTTCTCCAGACCCTCAGTGACCTTCAACCCTTTGAAATTTGGAGGATTCATCCTAAAAAACTCATGGATTCTAGATGTATCAGTCACATCCTGGCAACTTACTCCTTGTTGACTAGCCTAATTTTCCACAACCTAAGTCAACATCAGAATAGCACTCTTGAACTCAGCATTGGTAACATCACCCTGGGGGTTGCACTTTTGGTTTATTGGGAGCTTCTTGACCTTGAGGATTATTCCTCCTAGAGGTATGTCGAAAAACACTTTTTGTAGGCATGATCTGAAAATACACGCGTAAGCACAAGTTAGAAGAAACTTTTATAGAGTTGAACTCTATCGCACTGACATGTGTAAGAAGAAGGGGAAAGTTCCTAAATGTCATAGTTTCCTCATTATAGATGTGGTACGCTTCACACCGATAAGAAGGACTCTACTAGAAATGGCTTCATAGACATCCTATGACTCTTGAACTTTGTTCTCTGATACCAAGTTTGTCACGCTACGAATGTACGCCCTAGACAAGGCCGGTACTCGAGGACCATTTTTAGTCCCCAAGTGAACCCCTGGCCTTGTTGATTACTTAGTGGAAGACTTAACTCAAGAAATAAGGAGCTTTAAATGTAGAATTTAACTCATTTATCTCAAATAAACTCAACTAAAAAGTCTTAAAGTACTCAATATTATAAATATAATAGTTTTAAAAACATCTCAAAATAAAAGGGAAATTGCAACATCTCGCAAATTGAAATAACTAGGAAGAACTTAAAGAAATGGAAATAGCCAATTTTGGAAAGAACATAAAATTCTGGAAATTTGTTAAGTGTGTTAAGTTGAGTTTTTGGTCAACTTCAAATGACCTTAACACCTAGCTCAAGATGAGTTAGGTGTGTTTCCAAATATCGTAGGAAAGATCTTGGAATAATCTTTCCAACGCCGCCGAGTTTGAGCGATTCCAAGTTTGTATAAGTGAGATATGCCCATTTGAAATTGGGATGTTCAAATAAGGAAAGTCTAATCCCGATTTTGAAGGGTAGTTTAGTCTTTTCCTTACCCAATTAATTAAATCCGTCTTTAGTAAATTATTTGGGGTGTAAACTGAATTAGTTCAGTTTACGCAATTAAGAAATACGCTAGAAAGGAAAAGAGAAACTCAAGATTCGTCAAGTACTTGAGATTTTGGTCATGGAATTCGCCAAGGATTCGATCCTACAAGGTATGTGAGACTTTCATAGCGTTGGGTTCGTTCACCCACGCGCCAAGAATGTTTAGTTCAGCGAAATTCGTTCTAAAAAGGTTGAAAGTTTGATGTTCTTGATATGTATATCTTGAATTTGTTTTCGTTCTTGAATTGGGCTGAATTGAAAAGTTTCTGACATCTTTACGTTGAGTTTTAGAGGTGTTTTGAGTTATTTTCTTGGGTACATATGCTCGGTATCTGAACCTAAAATGAATTTGAGAAAAATAGTCGAGTTTAGGTGAATTGAGGCTGGAAAACGAATAAGGAAAAATTCGAGCAAGTTTTGGCACGTAGGTCCGCATCGCGGACTTGCTCCCTAGTGAACAAAAATCAGCTCCACATCGCGGTTAGGACACGGACTCCTCTGTCTAAAAATTAAATTTCTTGATCAAATATTTAAATGCAACTCCGCGTCGCGGACTTGTTTCAAGACAGTGATTTATTGATATTTTCTCATGATTAACTATCTAAAAACACTCATAAACATCATGAGTTCTTTCCTATCACAAATCACAATCCTTGAATCCATAATTAAATTCAAGGAAAGTTAAGAGTTAAGTCAAGATAAGTTAAGAGTCAAGTCAAGAGAAGTTCAGAGCCAAGTCAAGAAGTTCATAGAGTCTTCCTTTATAAATGTTTTAACTTTGTTTTAAGACTTGAGTTTTAAGTTGAGTAAAGAGTAAAGTTTGAAGTTTATTTATTCAAAAGAGTATATCGAGACTATGTATTCCCAAAGATTAAAATGTTTTCACATTTAAAGAAGAAAGGAAACCTTGATTTCCAAAAGAGCCTTTGAGCTAGTTTTCTGTTAAAAAGTAAATGTTTTCACATTTGAGCAAGAAAGGGAACATTGATTCCAAGAGAGCTTTTAAGCTAAGTTTTGAGTAATTATCTCAAACCAAAGAAAGAAGTAATGTTTCTAAACATATGAGCTAAGTATTTTGGGAGTAGTATTGAGCACCGATATGGGGACGAATTTGAGTTCAGATAACTCACGTCTTCATAAACCATGTAGCCATCATGGGTAGTAAAGGATCATACTTTTTAGATGATTCCTTAAGTTCTTTTTAGTATAGACTAGTGGATTCACTTAGTTAAGCATTCTATATGATGGCAAAGTATATGACAGTTCTGGCAGCATGGGCAAGACGTTGTATCACCACTTAGGCTCATAGTGATAGTTGTCGGTTAGAGAAACTCCCACAGAAACTATATTACTTTATTATATGAGTAAAGTTGAGTTTGTTATTGCATTTTCTTTAACGAACTAAGGTGTTTTCCACTGTTTTACAAGTTTTCCATATATTGCATGTGTTTTATTGCTCTATATTAAGTAACATTATTCATGAGTTGAGTAAAGCCTAAGTGTTCCTTTTGGATTCTTTTCAAGCCTATGTTATGTTAGCATTCCAACTCGCATACTCGTACATTCAATGTACTGATGCCAGTTGGCCTGTATCATCTTATGATGCAAATACAGGTAACCAGGATCTTCACGCAGCACCTCGTTGATCCAATTGAGCACTTAAAGTCAATTGGTGAGCCTCATTGAATTTCGGAGGCCACTTTTATTTTGCTTTTAGTATTTCATTGTTAGGATGATCGAGGGTCTTGTCCCGACATTCCTCTTTGTTTAAGAGGCTTCATAGATAGTCAGACAGATAGTTATAGTTCTTTAGTCTTATTCATTTCAGTTTTATACCATTAACACTTGAGTTATCATTTTCACTAAGTTATTATCTTTTAAGTTATTGCATGAGCTTTATTTCTTATACTTAAGTCTTCCCATGAGTAAGTAACCCAGGCTAAGGGTTCGCTTAGGGCCAACAATGGTTCTCGAGTGTCAGCCACGTCTGGGGTGTAGCCTTGGGGCGTGACAAACTTGGTATCAGAGCACAGAGTTCAAGAGTCCTAGAGAGTCTATGAAGCCGTGTCTGTAGAGTCCTAGTTATCGGTGTAAAGCGCGCCACATCTATAATTAGGAAGCTGCAACACTTAGGAAATGTTATCACTTCTTTCATACTCGTTTCGTGCGTTAGAGTTTGAACTCTAAAAAGTTTCCTTCTAATTCATGTTTGTGCGTGTTTTTAGATAATCATGCCTCCACGAAGAGCTGTCAGAGGTCGTCCTGCTAGGCATAATGTTGAGGAGAAAGAGTTACCAAATGCACCTGAAGTGCAACCTCAAGGGGAGGTCACTAACATTGAGTTCAGAAAAGCAATAAGGATGCTAAGTCAAGTTGTGACTAACCAGGTTAGGCAACAAAGAGGAGCTAGACAGGAAGTGACTGATACTTCGAGGATTCGAGAGTTCTTGAGGAAGAATCATCCAAGTTTCACGAGTTTGAGCACTACTAAGGATCCAGAGAACTTTATTGAGGAACTGAAAAAAGGTATTTGATATTATGCGCATTGCCGATACTGAACGAGTTGAAATAGCTACATTTAAACTGAAGAATGTTGCTAGGACTTGGTTTGACCAATGGAAGGAGGGTAGAGTTGAGGATGCACCACCTGCTAGTTGGGCTTATTTTGAAGAGGCCTTCTTGGGGTGTTTCTTCCCCCGAGAACTAAAAGAGGCTAAGGTACAAGAATTTCTTACCCTTAAGCAAGAGTCACTGAGTTTTCATGAGTATGGGTTGAAGTTCACCCAACTATATTGTTATGCTCCAGAGATGTTTGCGGATATGAGAAGAAGAATGAGTCTTTTTCTTGCTGGGTTGTCCCGCCAATCAAGCAAGGAGTGCACGGCAGCGATGCTAATTGGGGACATAGATATATCAAGGTTGATGGTCTATGTGCAGCAGGTTGAGGAAGAGAAGCTAAGGGATAGGGAGGAATTCAAAAATAAGAAAGCTAAGACAGGGAATGAGTCTGGATAGTAGAAAAGTAATGTGAACCGTTCGTCCTTTCAGCAAAAGCCAAAGGGACTTGCTCCATCATCTGCTAGTGTACTTGCACCCAGAAAAAAAGGTGAGTACAATAGTCAGAATTCACAGCATTTCAGAGCTAGACCTGCACAGTCTTAGGGTAGTGTTGCATAAGGAGGTAACTGGGCTCCTGCATGTGCTAAGTGTGGTAGAGCCCACCAAGGTAAATGTCGCAATGGTTCCACAGGTTGTTTCCAATGTGGACAAGAGGGTCACTTCATGAAAGAGTGCCCTAAGAATCGGCAAGGTAATGGGAATTAGGGCAATAGGGCCCAATCTTCATCAGTCGCTCCACCAGACAAGGATGCACCTAGAGGGTCTACATCTACCGACGGAGGAACAAATCGTCTTTATGCGATCACTAGTCGTTAAGAGCAAGAGAACTCTCTAGATATTGTCACTAGTATGATTAAAGTCTTTACTCTTGATGCTTATGCTTTGCTAGACCCATGAGGAAGTTTATCATTTGTGACTCCTTATGTTGCAAATAGTTTTGATGTTCTTCCTGAGAAACTATGTGAACCCTTTTGTGTTTCTACACCTATTGGGGAGTCTATTATAGCTGAGCGAGTATATTGCGATTGTGTCATTTTCGTCAATCACAAGGACACCATGGCTGATTTATTCGAATTAGACATGGTAGATTTTGATGTCATTCTTGGTATGGACTGGCTTCATGCCTGTTATGCCTCAGTTGATTGTAGAACTTGAGTTGTCAAGTTTCAGTTTCCAAATGAGCCAGTCTTAGAGTGGAAAAGCAGTTCAGCACTGCCTATGGGTTGTTTCATTTCGTACCTTAAGGCAAGAAAGTTAGTTTATAAGGTGTGTGTCTATCACTTAGTCCGAGTTAATGACTCTAGTGTTGAGATACCTCATATTTAGTCACTTTCAGTAGTAAGAGAGTTTCCAGAAGTGTTTCCTAGTGATCTTCCAGGAGTCCCTCCTGAGAGAGAAATAGACTTTGGTATAGACATTCTTCCAGATACTCATCCTATATTTATTCTGCTATATAGATTGGCATCAGCAGAGTTGAAAGAGCTTAAAGAACAGTTGAAAGATCTCTTTGATAAGGGCTTTATTCAGCCAAGTGTCTCACCTTGGGGTGCTCCGGTCTTATTTGTGAGAAAGAAAGATGGTTCCCTTCATATGTGTATAGATTACCGTCAGTTGAACAAAGTTACCATCAAGAACAAATATCCTCTCCCAAGGATTGATGATCTTTTCGATCAGCTTCAGGGTTCTACTTGTTTCTCTAAGATATATCTTAGATCTGGCTGCCATCAGTTAAGAGTAAGGAATATGATATTCCAAAGGCAACTTTCAAAACCTGTTATGGTCATTATGAGTTTCTGGTCATATCCTTAGGTTTGACCAATGCGCTTGCAGCATTCATGGATCTTATGAATAGAGTAGTCAAGCCTTTTTTAGATATGTTTGTTATTGTAACCATTGATGACAAACTAATATATTCGAGGAATGAAGAAGATCATGCTAGTCATCTCAGACTAGTTCTCCAGACTTTGAAAGATAGAGATATGTTTGCCAAGTTCTCTAAGTGTGAGTTTTGGCTGGAGTCTATGGCATTCTTAGGCTACATTCTGTATGGAGAGGGAATTAAAGTTGATACCCAGAAAATAGAGGCAGTGCAGAATTGGCCTAGACCCACATCTCCAACCAATATTCGGTGTTTCTTAGGTTTGGCTGGATATTATAGAAGGTTCATAGAGGGGTTCTCATCCATTTCATCTCCTTTGACCAAGTTAACTAAGAAGACAGTGAAGTTTCAATGGTCTGAAGCTTGTGAGAAAAGCTTTCAGGACTTAAAAAAGAGGTTAACTACTGCCCCAATTTTGACCAAACCAGAAGGCACTCATGGTTTTGTGGTGTATTGTGATGCATCTATTGTTGGTTTGGGTTGCGTATTAATGCAGAATGGCAAGGTTATAGGTTATGCCTCTAGACAGTTGAAGGTTCATTAGAAGAACTACCCAACCCATGATCTAGAGTTGGCTGTCGTAGTATTTGCTTTGAAAATATGGTGCCAATATCTTTATGGTGTCCATGTGGATGTGTTCACCGATCACAAGAGCCTTTGGTATGTGTTTACTCAGAAAGAGGTTAATCTAAGATAGAAGCGGTGGGTAGAATTACTCAAGGATTGTGACATGAGTATTCTTTATCACTCAGGTAAGGCTAATGTTGTTGTTGATGCCTTGAGCAGGTTGTCTATTGGTAGTACCGCCCATTTTGAGGAAGATAAGGAAGAGCTAGCAAGAGATGTGCATAGACTTGCATGATTGGGAGTTCGATTAATGAATTCTACAAAAGGAGGAGTAGTGGTGATGAATGGGGCTAAATCATCCTTAGTGTTAGAAGTGAAAGAAAAGCAAGACCAATATCCTATTTTGCCTGAATTAAAGGCAAGTGTTCATAAGAAAAAAGTGATGGCTTTTGAACAAGGGGGAGATGGTGTTTTGAGGTATCAAGGTAGATTTTGTGATTGCTTTCAAAGGTAATTGGGATGATCACCTACCTCTCGTTGAGTTCGCTTACAACAATAGTTACCACTCTAGCATCCAAATGGCTTTTTATAAAGCTCTTTATGGGAGAAGATGCAGATCTCCTATTGGATGGTTTGAAGTTAGTGAAGCTGGGTTGATAGGACCAGACTTAGTTCATCAAGCTATGGAGAAAGTGAAAGTGATTCAAGAAAGGTTGAAAACAGCGCATAGTCGTCAGAAATCCTACACTGATGTTAGGAGAAGAGAGTTAGAGTTCGAAGTAGATGATTGGGTTTACTTGAAAGTTTCACCCATGAAGGGTGTTATCAGATTTGGTAAGAAAGATAAGCTTAGTTCCCAGTACATTGGTCTTTACTGTATATCCAAAAGGGTTGGTAATGTAGCTTATGAGTTGGAGCTACCACAAGAGATAGCAGAGGTTCATCCTATATTTCGTATTTCCATGTTCAAGAAGTGCATAGGAGATCCTTCACTTATAATACCAATTGAAGATATTGGTATCAAGGATAGCTTATCTTATGAAGATATTCCGGTTCAGATTCTAGATTGCCAAGTTCGCAAGTTGAGGACTAAGGAAGTAGCATCAGTCAAAGTTCTTTGGAGGAACCAGTTTGTTGAGGAACCTACTTGGGAAGCTGAGAAAGATATGAAGAAGATATATCCACATCTCTTTAAAACCAGAGAAATTCCAGACCAAGGTACTAATTCTCTTCTTAGTACTCTTTAATTTATAAGTTAGCGTGTTGTAATTCCATTGCTTGTTGGGTGTTTGTGCTGAATGATTGATATTACAACCTTTGCCTAGTAAGATTAATCTCATTCGAGGATGAATGTTCCCAAGGGGGAGATATTGTAACATCTCACAAATTGAAATAACTAGGAAGAAGTTAAAGAAATGAAAATAGCCAATTTTGGAAAGAATATAAAAATCTGGAAATTTGTTAAGTATGTTAAGTTGAGTATTTTATCAACTTCAAACGACCATAAATCCTAGCTCGGGATGATTTAGGTGTGTTTCTAGATATCGTAGGAAATATCTTGGAATAATCTTTCCAACGCCAGCGAGTTTGAGTGAGATAAGCCCATTTGAAGTTGGGTTGTTCAAATAAGGAAAGTCTAATCCGGATTTTGAAGGGTAGTTTAGTTTTTTCCTTACCCAATTAATTAAATCCGTTTTTAGTAAATTATTTTGGGTCTACACTGAGTAATTCAGTTTACGCAATTAAGAAATACGCTAGGGCTTTGAGAGAATCGAAAAGAGGAGAAAGGAGAAATGAAACTCAAGATTCCTCAAGTTCTTGCGATTTTGGTTGTGGAATTCACCAAGGATTCGATCCTACAAGATATGTGAGACTTTCATAGCGTTGGGTTCGTTCACTCACGTGTCAAATATGTTTAGTTCAGCGAAATTCGTTCTAAAAAGGTTGAAAGTTTGATGTTCTTGATATGTATATCTTGAATTTGTTTTCGCTCTTGAATTGGGTGAATTGAGAAGCTTCTGAGATCTTTATGTTGAGCTTTAGAGTTGTTTTGAGTTTGGTTCTTGGGTACATGTGCTGGGTATCTAAATCTAAAAGGAATTTGAGAAAAATATTCGAGTTTAGGCGAATTGGGGCTGGAAAACAAAGACGGAAAATGTCGAGCAAGTTTTGGCACGCAAATCCGCGTGGCAGACTTGCTCCCCCAGTGAACAAAAATCAGCTCTGCATTGCAGTTAGGACGTAGAATCCTCTGTCTCAAAATTAAATTTTTTGATCAAATATTT
The DNA here is from genome assembly GCA_036250505.1 of Solanum acaule. Taxonomy (NCBI): domain Eukaryota; kingdom Viridiplantae; phylum Streptophyta; class Magnoliopsida; order Solanales; family Solanaceae; genus Solanum; species Solanum acaule. The sequence goes on from JAJOOR010001405.1 coordinate 35,849, forward strand.
AAATGCAACTCCGCGTCGCGGACTTGTTTCCAAATAGTGATTTCTTGATCTTTTCTCATGATTAACTATCTAAAAACACTCATAAACATCATGAGATCTTTCCTATCACAAATCACAATCCTTGAATGCATAATTCAATACAAGGAAAGTTAAGAGTCAAGTCAAGAGAAGTTACGAGTCAAGTCAAGAGAAGTTAAGAGCCAAGTCAAGAAAAGTTCATAGAGTCTTCCAAAAGTCTTTTATTAATGTTTTAACTTTGTTTTAATACTTGAGTTTTGAGTTCAGTAAAGAGTAAAGTTTGAAGTTCATTTCTTCAAAAGAGTATATCGGGACTATGTATTTCCAAAGAGTAAAATGTTTTCACATTTAAAGAAGAAAGGAAACCTTGATTTCCAAAAGAGCTTTTGAGCTAGTTTTCTGTTAAAGAGTAAATGTTTTCACATTTGAGCAAGAAAGGGAACATTGATTCCAAGAGAGCTTTTAAGCTATGTTTTGAGTAATTATCTCAAACCAAAGAAAGAAGTTTTGTTTTTAAACATATGAGCTAAGTATTTCGGGAGTAGTATTGAGCACATATATGGGGACGAGTTTGAGTTCAGATAACTCACGTCTCCATAAACCATGTTTCCATCATGGGTAGTAAAGGATCATACTTTTTAGATGATTCCTTAAGTTATTTTTAGCATAGACTAGTGGATCCACTTAGTTAAGTGTTCTATATGATGGCAAAGTATAGGTCAGTTTTGGCAGCGTGGGCAAGACGTTGTATCACCACTTAGGCTCATAGTGGTCGTTGTCAATTAGAGAAACTCCCACAGAAACTATATTACTTTATTATATGAGTAAAGTTGAGTTTGTTATTGCACTTTCTTTAACGAACTATGGTGTTTTCAATGGTTTTAAGTTTTCCATATATTGCATGTGTTTTATTGGTTTATATTGAGTTAAGTTATTCATGAGTTGAGTAAAGCCAAGCTAAGTGTTCCTTTCATATTCTTTTCAAGCCTATGTTATGTTAGCATTCCAACTCGCATACTCGTACATTCAATATACTGATGCTAGTTGGCATGCATCATCTTATGATGCAGACACAGGTAACCAGGATCATCACACAGCGCCTCGTTGATCCAGTTGAGCACTCAGAAACAGTTGGTGAGCCTCATTGCATTTCGGAGGACCCCTTTTATTTTTCTTTCGGTATTTCATTGTTAGGATGATCGAGAGTCTTGTCCTGACATCCCTCTTTGTTTTAGAGGCTTTATAGACAGTTAGACAGATAGTTATAGTTCTTTAGTCTGATTCATTTCAGTTGTATACGTTTAAGACTTGAGTTGCCATTTTGGCTAAGTAATTATCTTTTAAGTTATTGCATGAGCTTTATTTCTTATGCTTAAGTCTTCCGCTGAGTAAGTAAGTCAAGCCAAGGATTCGCTTGGGGCCAGCAATGGTTCTCGAGTGTCAACCACATCCGGGGTGTAGGCTCGGGGAGTGACAGAAATACTAAGAGACTCCTCAACTCTTACTATCTAGGAAGACTCTATAGTTCAACAAAGATGTCAGTACAAGACCCGTAACAACCTAAAATGAATAAAATGAAAGGAAAAATGGGAGTCCTCCAGAATGGAAGTAGACTAACCAAAAGCTAACTGGAGTGTCAAATGATCTCAATGGAGAGTTTGTTGATGATCATGTATGTGCATCATAGAAAGATGCAGGTCTAATGACATCAGTACATGAATGTACGAGTATGTAACAAAACTGAATGAATAAATAACTGAATTGATAAGGCTGGAAGAATACTCAGCTCAACTCAAGTCAATACAAAGCAATAATAAGAGATGCAATATATAAAGCTTCATAAATAAAAGATGATATCTAAAGGATTTATATAAAAGTACAATAAATTAGTCTTTACTCTTATTTGGAAGATTCTCTAACTAAAACCATCAGTATGAGTTATGAGGTGATACAACGTCTCACCCACACTTCCAGAACTATCATATACCTTACCAAGGTATAGAACACCTCGACTAAAAGGATCCACTAAAGTTATGCTCAAAAGAAATAAGGAATCGTCTAAAAAGTATGATCCTTTACCCATGTTGGCTACATGGTTTATGAGGAATGTGAGTTGTCTGAACTCGTCCCCATATCGATGATCAATACTAATTCCAATAAATATATATACTCATGCTCAAGTAGTGATACTCCTTCTCTGTTTTGAGGTAATTTCCTCTTTAAGAGGCAATGTCTCAATTATCTCTCATAACTATTTTAATTATTTATGAAAATCAAAGTTCTCTTTCTCAATGTAAAAATGATACATTTTGGAATCAAATAGTCCTCTTATACTTAACTCAAAATCATTTTTTAAACTCTACTCAAAACTCATATTTACTTTCTCTAACATCAATTTAAGACAAAAGAGTTTGGTTAAAAGATTCTCAATACAAACTCAATAATAACTCAAAAATAGGGTTCATGCTAAAAAATAGACATGAACAATCAACTCAGGATTCTCAACGCAAGATATAGCAACTCAAAATCAGGGATCGAACTGATAACTCAACTACGATACTTATCTCAGGAATTATCAAATCTAAGGATATAGCCCTAAATTATTCTTTACTGATAGAAAGTAGATATAGGGCGTGAGGATGAACTCGGTTCATCACTAAGATAACCTTACATACTTGGGAAGAACAATTTTCTTGGAGAAATCGATGGAATTTAAAGAATAATAGAAAATGCTAGCTTTTCTCCTCTTAAATCCTTTCTCTAAGTCTTTGAAGTGTTAAAGAGCGTAAATTAATGTTTGAATACCATTTAGCACCTTAGTTAGGTGAAATAGAGTCACGGTTGAGGCTTAGAAGGGGTGGGAAAAGACCAAACTACCCCTCTTAAACATCAACAAAGAACTTTTTAACTGTCTATCTACGATTCGTGGTTTGTTCTACGGATGGTAGGTCCCATCTATGAATTTATATAAAAATTTTGGCTCAACAGTCTATTCCACTAGTCCAAACGATGACGCGTTTTATTTTTTACTGCCCGTAGAATGGATTTGTAGGAATTGGATCCCAAAATTCAGACCTTCTGAAGTTTTCAATGATTTGATAGTACAGGTCATCGCTCGATCTCTGACCCGTATCTTGGATCCATCGTTCACAGACTCAAAAAACTCTAATGTGACAGTCTCTGGTAAAATGGTCTTAAGTTTGTTTTTCAAACTCGAAATAAAGTTAACTTGGTGGCATTGGAAAGAGGACTCAAAGACCTTCAAATTGATAGGCCACGAGCCACCTAATTAATTATGTGCCGGGAGATATAATCATTTGAAGTTGAATGATTTACTCAATTAAAACACTCAAAAATGACTTAGAATATGGTTAAAAAGCTTGGGAAAGTAACAAAATAATCCCAGAACGTGTGCATGAAGTTTATGAAAAAATATTGCAACAAGCCTTCACCGAAGGATCTACCGTTCGTCGAAATTTCTACCATCTGTAGGTCCGGGCGTAGAACAAGGCCTCACTAACACATGCATAACTTTTTACTCCGAACTCGAAATGAAGCAACATTGGTGACGTTGGAAAGAGGACTCATAGAACGCTAATTTGGTAGGAGATGGGCCGCCAAATTTTTTATATGTTGAGAGAGATGGTTGTTTGAAGTTGACAAAAGGAGAATCTTATGCCAAAACTTAATCGCTAAGGAAGATTTCAACTCAACTTTGTACTAGAGATTTCTTGTGAGCTTAATTCATCTCTAAATTTATTCTCACACTAAAGAATTGACCTTAATACCTAAGTATAATTTAAGAATTACCCGCCACCACTTATACGTAAATGAAGAATAGTTCGGGTTTTAACTTAGAAATTTTTAGTGTAGCAATTATAGTTATATAATACAATCAGAACAAAACAATGAGATGATCACAATGAGGTTATATAATTATAACATCGAGGTTATACATTTAGTCTTAGTTTTTCTTGATTGTATTACATTATTATAATTTACAACGAGTTAGGTAGATCCTAACTATAGAATTGAATATATAGAAGTGCAGAAGGAAAATAAAAGAAAATCTAAAAACTAGAAAAAAAAAGATATGAGAAATTTTAGGAAGAGATCCAAGAATTTACAAGAAGACGCTATTTTAAAATCTTGACAAGCTCCAAGTAGATCTATGAGAATAAATCCAACACATTTACTTGAGAAGAAGAATTAAAATAATAAATTTGGATCTTGACCCTTTATTGAGTAAGTTAAGACAACAGTTAATATGTAAAAACTAATCGTCTTCTTAAGATAAATATAAAAAAAAAAATCAAAGATATCATAAGAAAATTATCTTAACGTTGAACTATGAAACTAGTAAATGTTGATAGATATATTTTCAAAGCACAAACTACAAAGGTTTAAAGAACTTTCATTATCAATAATTTCAATGTACTGTGTTCTTAATGAAAAAAAAAAGCACTCCTATATATAAGAGAAAAAAAGGAGGTTGCCAGCAATAATAAACCCTACACAAATCATCTACAACTTGGGCAAATACAACCCTAGATTAGTGTTCAAGCTAGAAACAAAAGCCCAAATATTTGTGGCTGGACTAAGGACTTTTTGGGTTCTTTTGATTGTGCCTTTTGAGACCCATTTTGCCTTGATCGGACTGTATATTTTAGCTTCATATAAGGGCGTTGTACTCCTTTTAATTTGGGCGCCACTTTGGACCTCTTTTGGATTGAATTTCGAACCCCAATATTGCTCCGTGTACATCAATTTGTACCACAAAATAGTTGGAGCAGTTGGACAATTCATACCCCTTTGGCTTGGACTCTACATACCCAACAAGACACTGTTTGATCTACAATTGAAGCCCATTGAGCTTGTAATTAAATTTCTTGGTTTGATATCTTTGTCATGGGCCTTCTTGAAGCGTTTAAAACTTCATCTTTGGCTTTCAATGGAGTATGACTTCGACTGGTCAAAAATTCAAACAATAATAATAATAATAAATTATTTACTTATTTTATGATAATGATCTTCTTACTAAGATTATAATTTTGTGGGTTTTTATGATATGATTGACCTACGATCAATCCAATGTAAATCAATACATATAGAATGTTATTTACAAGATTTTCAAATATTATCTTGTAAAAATAACTCTAACCAACCATAAAAATCCTTGAGACAAGAAAACCACTCTAAGGTCTTTAAACTTTGACAAGCCAAAAATTCAAATAGTAATAATAAATTATTTACCTATTTTATGATAATGATCTTCTTAATAAGATTATGATTTTGGTGGGTTTTTAAGATTTGATAGATTGGGTTGAATGTTGACTTATGATCAAATCCAATGTAAATCAATACATATAGAATGTTATTTACAAGATTTCCAAATATTATCTTGTAAAAACAACTCAAATTAACAAAAAAAATCCTTGAGACAAGAAAACCACTTTAAGGTATTTAAACTTTGATTGGCCAAAAATTCAAATAATACTAATAATAACAAATATTTTACTTATTTATGATAATGATTTCCTTTCCTACTAAGATTATGATTGTGGTGGGTTCTTAAAATTTGGTTTAATATTGACAAATGTCAAATCCAGTGTAAATCAATACATATAGAATGTTATTTACATTATTTCCAAATATTATCTTGTAAAAACAACTAAAACCAACAGTAAAAGTCCTTGAGACGAGAAAATCATTTTAAGGTGTTTAAACATTGACCAGCCAAAAATTAAAATAATTATAAATTAGGAAAAAAGGTTTGAAATATATCTGAATATTGACCGGAATTGCTGTAACAATCCCAAGCTTTGGGCAGGACCTATTACCCCCTACACTATTTAATAGTGTATCTTAAAGATATATAAGTGCTCAGCTGGACAAGTTACTATTTATAATGATGCAATATTTATGATGTCCACGTGGGCACGTATACATCTTTAAAATACACTATTAAATAGTGTGGGGCGGGGGGAGGGGGGTAACAGGTCCTGCCCAAAGTTTGGGATTGTTACAGCAATTTCGGTCAAAGTTCGAATATATTTGGAACCCTTTTCCCTATAAATTATTTACCTATTTTATGATAATTGTCTTCTTACTAAAATTATGATTTTGGTGGGTTTTTAGGATTTGATAGATTTGGTTTAATATTGACTGATGATCAAATCCAATGTAAATCAATACATATAGAATGTCATTTATAAGATCTCCAAATATTTATATTGTAAAAACAACTCAAACTAATAATAAAAATTCTTGAGACAAGTAAACCACTTTAAGGTATTTAAACTTTAGTGGCGAAAAATTCAAATAATAACAATAAATTATTTACCTATCTTATTATAAAGATATTCTAACTAAGATTAACATTTTGGTGAGTTTTTAAGATTGATAAATTTGATGACTTATGATCAATCAAATGTAAATCATTACATATAGAATGTTATTTATAAATTTATCTTATAAAACAACTCAAACCATCTAATATTTTTTTGTTTAAATATGGGCAAGGCCCATTTATTGAAAAAAGGGAGTTCTAACATAAATTACTTGGGTCCAATAGTGATCCGAGACCAAAAAAAAAATCAGCAACAAGCTGAAACGACCAAACACAAAAAAAAATGTTGGAACCAAGCGGCACTTATTCTAGCTCCACGATGGTTTTCCAAGCGGCTCTGATAGTCCTTCACTTTTCGAATCAGAGAACTGCTTTAATCTTGAGTTGTAATTTGGGGGTTCAAAATTCTCACGTACACCATGAATTCAAATTGGTGAAGACTTCTTCAGTTCAACACCGTTTCCATCTTCAGCTATTAAGGTAAAAGACCTAATCTACTTGTACATCTCCTGACTCAACCAAAATTGAGAGAAATAACCTAATCCATCCTCAACTCGTGCAGATTGAGCTCAAGAGAACTAGTACCACTCCATTTTAGTCAAGGTTATCATAGGTATTTTCCCCAATCTTGATCTATAAACGCTTGAATTACAGCATACAACACTCTATGGAGAGTGACTATTTCCTTTTTCTGTTATGTAACCCTTCCTATGAGATTTGTTAATCCTGTTAGTTATAATCATTTAACTTGATACATGATTTCTGTTTTGGCATTTCTTTGTTCGGAGCCTTGGTTGAACTAGCTTGTCTTCTTCAATTATTGTTTCTGCTTGTATTGGCATGTTTTCATTAGAGAGAAATTGCATTACAGTGCTGAAAAATCATACACAAAGTTTAAAAAAAATTGCCAGGTTGTTGACTTTACTGAGATTGTGTACTATCATCACTTCTCTTTCCTTTAAGATCTCATGAATGCATCTTATGTTTATTGATATGTACCATGGAATTTCCCAGATTCCATCTAAAATCATATATATAAAAGAGAACCTTAGGCCAGCCTACGTGGCGCCACCACAAGCCAAAGTTCACTTTTAATTTATTTATTTCCAAAACTAGTCTTCCCCATTCATGAAAAGTTGACTTCAATGAAGAGTTGCGACTTTTATGAAGAGTTGCGACTTTTATGAAAAGTTGTGACTTTTATGAAAGGTTGATATCTTTCTGAAGGGTTGCAACTTTTCCAAATAGTTGTAACCTTTCTGATAAGGCACAATAAATATTTTTTCACACTACCATTTGTTGTCTATAAATAGAGGGATTTCCTCTCATTTTAAAACAACGAAAATTCTAAACCTCCTCTTCTTCTTCTTCACAATTAAATATTTATGTACTTTACTAATGTTGCGTGGCTCAGTAACACCATTGTTTATGTTACAAATCCTGGTATGTATTTTTATAGTTATTAATTTATACTTATGTTATTAAGGATAAATGATAAGATGTAATAATTTTCATTTTCCTTTACATTATTAATCTTTTATGTAAAATAATATATTGTTTTAGTTTTAGTGACCGATAGGTTTTAAGTATTATTTTATATATTCCGTGATATAAAATTCTAGCGTGAAGCGCAGGGTAATTTTACTAGTCTTCTTAATAATCAAGGAATCATTTACCATCACAAGAGGTAAAATATTATTCTGAACACAGTGGTTCAAACCATCGTTTAGTCCTAAAACCTCAACTTCTAAAGAATCACATAAATCAAGCTTTTTTGCTTCAGCAAATACCAAGTTGTCATGGCTATCTCTCACATAAAAGACCATAGAGCTGCATTGAATATTGTAATTAATAAAGCCATCAGTGTTGCACTTATAACTTCCGGCAAGAGGGCACAACCATCTAACTTTACAAGATATAATAGGAGTATAAGATTCTAGAAATTAAACAATTTGATCCTAGGACTTAAGTACATTAACAAGTCAATAATATCTAGAAGTAGTCAATAGATGAATGTTTCTATTTAATAACAATTTGGACCTTCTTCCTCGATGTTTTGTAATATTCCTTTTCTTTCAAATTTGTCAAATGATGAATAATGGTAAAGCTATATCAGTAGCTTCAATTTAATAACACAATCAGCACTCCACATTTGTCTAGGGTTTGCTTAAGTTGAACAAAAGGACCATGTATCTCACCAGCACCTGCAAATGTTATCCATAAAGACTTAAAATCAGTGCAAGACCAAAAAGGTTGTCAAAAATTTCTTGTATCGAGTCTGAGAAACAACAACATTCCACATAATCTCGTACACTATTTTTAACCTAAATCTCTCATATAGGAATTCTTTGAAACCACACCCTCCAAAATAGAAAAAATATTCTTAATGGAGTACTCTTTTCCCATATGTTCATGATGCCCAGCTGGTTCCTTTTCCTTTGTCTAGTCATGTTCCAAAAACTACCCACTATAAATTTTCTTTTGCTATTTGGCATCCACCAAGGTTTGTTTTTTTATCCAGAAAGCTTCACAATTCCCAAGACATCAACCACATGATTACACAGTTATTTGTTCAGCAACTCAGTCATCACAATCACGTTCCATCCATCATGCTCCATGATTTGATGAACATATTCATATCCTTCTATGGGTCCATGTGTAATAGGTAACACATATTTCAAAGAACCTAGTTGTGTTCAATTATTAAACCAAAGATTAGCATGGCCACCTCTAGGTTCCCACCACATCTCTTGATCTATCTTATCTCTGGCTTGCATCATTAACTTCTATACTTGAGATCTACCCTTCCATTCAACAATTTATGGTGTGTCTTTTGCAATACTAGTTCCTTAGGAAATTAGCCCCTAAAGGCTTCTTGATCCTGAAATTCCACAAAAGTTCGGCAAATAGTGCTTGTGAAACATCAAACAGAGACTTAAATCCTAGCGCTCCTTCTTCTCTGAGTTGACACATGTCTTCCCAAGCCACCCACTACTTTGCTCTTTCTTCCTTTTCAAATTCCATAGAAATTTTACAAAAACTTTATGGATGTCGTAAATGATACATTTTTTTTTTGGTAACTGTAATTATATTACCAAATTTTCAAGATGTACAAATTTGAAGCTTAGGACATGGACATATTCCCAAGTCTCAAAGCCCATCACCCTTGCCTTAACCAGACTCTTATGCTAGAAAACCTACTAAGGATAAAAATTTAAATTCTGCATTGCATTAGCCAATCTAGGAGTCATGCTACTTCTATAATGAATTTCCTGAATGATTTGTTTTGTAATCTCCTCTATGGCCCTCTCCCTTTGCTGAAAACATATGTAATTCCTCTCTTGCCAAATGTAGTAAACAGTTGCAGCCAATGTCATTATGTATACTTCATCTTGTATAGTTTTCCTGTTAGCATGCAGTGTAGTCCATTCTAGCTCTTCATTCCACTTTGAACTGCTTCTGTTGATGGACAACCAATGAAGTAACCTTTGCCATATCACATTTGCCATATTACATGCAAAAAAAAATAGGTGCTGATGTGTTTCTAGTTCTGCTTTACACAGTGAGCAAATTGAATCAGTGTGAATCCCCCATTTGTCTAGCTTGTCTTTTGTGTACAATCTCCTTAGTATAGCCAAGTACATGATAAAGGTCCATTTAGGACTGCCTTGGTTATTGAAAATCATTTTTCTCCATGGCACTTTGCTTAGTTCACCTCTGAGTTTTTTGTACATATCCTTGATTGCAAAAGTTTCTGCCTCCATCACCTCTGTCACTTGTAATCCAGCTTCTGAGATCCAACGCCCTGCTTGTAGTATTTTCCTCACAACCTTAGAAGCTTGATTAATTGTACTTCCCATGGTCTCATATCTTTGATGTAGTAAGTATAGACCCATACAATCCATAACTTATCATTTTTGTTAGCCAAATCCCACATATACTTGAATATTGTTGCTTTATTCAACACATGCACATCTGTAACATTCAGGCCTCCAGCAACTTTTGGACAACAAATTGTATCCCATGCTACAAGAGTTTTCCCTTTGGTTTGTGTATCACCATTCCATAGGAATCTCTTGCATATAGCTTCTACCTGCTGCAACACTTTCTTTGGGAGTAAAAATTTTTGTGCCCAAAATGCTTGAATGGAAGTTACCACACTTTGCACTAGCTGGAGCCTCCCTGCATAAGATAGAAATTTCACAGTCCATGTGCTGATTCTTCCCAGCATCTTGTCTAACAGTGGTTGACATTGGCTTATTGACAATTTTTTGGAGCTTAGAGGGACTCCAAGATACCTAAAAGGTAAATTGCCTTTTGTGAAGCTTGTATGCTGCAATATCAACTATTGTTCTTGTTCTGACACTCCACCAAAATACACACAACTTTTGGCATGATTTGCTATTAAACCTGATGCTTGCGAAAACTGTTGAAAGCATTCATACAAGAGGACAATTGATTGGACATCTCCTCTACTGAACAAAAGAAGATCATCAGCAAAACTCAATTGTATGATTTGTTGTTTATGGCATCTTGGATGAAACTTGAACTTGTTGTCCCTCAGTGACTTCAGTAATCTAGTGAAATACTCCATGGCTAGCACAAAAAGATATGGGGATAGTGGATCCCCTTGTCTCACCCCTCTTTTTGCTTGGAAAGGCCCGGTGGGACTACCATTTATCATTATAGAATAGGAGACTATCTTAACACACCTTATTATCCATCTTATAAACCGTGCAGGTATTTGCAACCCAACTAGGACTTCTTCCAGAAAATGCCATTCCAAAGAGTCATAAGCCTTCTGCATATCAATTTTAAACATGCATCTAGGTGAAATTTATTTCCTTCCATATCCCTTCACTAGTTCATGACTTAGTATCACATTATCATTCAACATTCTACCTGGTACAAAGGCAGCCTGACTAGGATCCACAAGATAGTTCATTACAACTTGTAACCTCTATGTAAGAATTTTAGAAATTATCTTGTATAAGGTGGTACAACATGAAATAGGTCTATATTCTTTGATGGAGCTAGGGTGTTGTACTTTTGGGATCAAAGTTACAGAAGTTCTGTTAACAGGGCCATATATCTCATTGGTTTGAAAGAATTGTAATACACCATCTGTTACCTCATCTCCTATTGTTGTCCATGCTTGTTTGAAAAAGTGTGCATTCAAACCATCTGCTCCTGGTGCTTTATTATTATCAATTCCTTTGAGTGCAGTTAGAACATCCTCTGCAGTAAAAGGTTGTATGAGTGGAAGTTATTGTGTTCTGGTGAGCACAGGGCCATCTGTCATTGTTGCTGCTTGCATGGTTGGCTTGGATGAAATTGATTTTCCTAACAGCCCTTTGTAGAAACCCACAGCTTTTCTTGTAATGTCATCTAGATTCCTTACGATTGTACCATCTTCTTTGGTGAGCATTGTGATTTGATTATGAGTTTTCCTTCCTTTCGTACTTCTAAAGAAATATGCAGTGTTTGAGTCCCCCAATTTGAGCCATTGCATTTGAGACTTCTACTTATAAATGGACTCTTCAATCAAGCTCCATTTGGTCAATTGTGCCCTCATCTCCTTCTCTTCTTCTATCATGTGTTGTGGAATAGGTGTATTTTGCATTTGATTTTGTTTAGCCACAAGTTCTCTTCGTATCTGCTGAACCTTTCATGTGACCCCTACATACTCTTTTTTGTTTAAATGTTGCATTTTTCTTCTTATAATCTTCAGATTATTCCACACCCCTTGCATTCCTCCATTTTGTCTCTACCATCTTGTCTATATTATGGGTTTGAAATCAGGGTGTTGTGCTAAGCAGTTATAGAATCTAAATGGATTCTTCCTTATGTCCCTTTGAGATTCTACTTCTATACTCAGAGGGGAGTGGTCTGAGAATAGTGGCTCCATCACCATCACTTGTAATAGTGGCATTCTGATTATCCATTCATCATTCACCAGTGCTCTGTCTATCCTACTAAACACATGCCCATTATTCCATGTATATTGCCTCCCTACTGTGTGTAGTTCTGTGATATTACTGTGAATCATTCATTCTCTAAAATCTTTGGTTTCTGCCAGCTGTACTTGACTCCCAATGGGTCTATCCTCTTGTGCCAAAATTGAGTTAAAATCTCCCATGATCAGCCATGGTTCCCTGATGTGTGTGCTCAGCTATTTTACCTTTCGCATAATGAGCTCCTGGTAGCTATGGTGTGCAGGCCATACACTGTTGTGAATAGAAACTTAAAACCACTTTGTTGCATATCTACCATGCCATGTACATATTGAACTGATGATTCCACCCTTGTGAATTTAACCATATTAGGATTCCATACAACCCATATTTTGCCTTTAACTTCATTTGTATCATTTGTGCACCACTCCCATCCTAGCATTATTTTATTGATAATACTCCCAGCTTTCTCTTTTCTAACTCTATGTTCTAGAATTGCTATAATAGTTACTTTATTCCTCTTAACGAACAACCTTAGTTCCTTATGTTTGACCTCTTGGTTGAACCCTCTAACATTCCAGGTTACTAGCATATTAAATTAGGGGGTTTTGGCGGTGCCTCATGAGTAACAACCTCTAGTCTTTCACTATGTTGCCCAGTTTCACAGACAATGTCTTCAGTATTTGTATTGTCATCATGTCCAGTATACTCATTCTGCATTACCCCTTTCTTTGCTGCTATACGCCTCACAGTTTGCCATTCTTCCTGGTCCGGTGTCAATTTTTCAATATTATGTTGACCACTGTCCTTAACCAGTTCCTTTCCTGCTGCTGGCTTCCATTCCTTCCTTGGCCCTTGACCCTGCCCTTTCTTTAGTGGTGGTACTCCTGGTTTATCACAAGAATGTCCCACTTGTAAGCATTTCTAGAAGAAAACTGGCTTCCACTCATACATCACTTGTTGCTCAATAACTCTCCCCTTTGGATCCTGAATCTTGATCACATTAGGTAGTATCCTTGTTATGTCCATTTCAACAAGAATTAGAGCAAAGGAGATTCTACTTGTTTGTGTAGTACAGTCATCTGCATAAAAAGGCTTCCCCAAACTACTACCTATTTTACTAAGCACAACAGAGTTCCAGCAGTTTAAAGGCAGGTTCGGAAGCTTCACCCACAATGGAATTGTAGTGAGAATTTCCTCTGGATCCCATGGCTTCATAATAACTGGTCTCCTTAGTAAATGATGAGGTCCTAAACATAGCACTCTATCCCTTTCTTCCTCATTTGCAAACCTTATGACAAAGTATCCATCAGCATGATACAGTACCATTGGTTTACTAGATAAATTATCCTGACTTAGAATGAATCTCTCCATAGCTCCTATTGATGGTGCAGTACCCACCACATAGACAACCATTGAAGGTTTCCATTTCACTTCATCCCTGAGCTATATCCTCAGCCAGTATTTCCACGACCTTTTCTCCTTCGACAATAATTGGGGGTATGTAAGTTAGATTCATACCTCTAGCAGCCATACGATTCGTAGCAAACAAGTTCGCCCATGGTTTCTCTGGTGCTTTTTCAGGCATATTCAGTTTAATTGCAGATTTGTGCTCTGTTACTGTTCCATTCATTCCTTACAAGGATTGGTTGTTGTTTCCTCCAGTCCCTCTGTATTGCGTTAGTTCCGACCATTGTTCCTCCCTTGCAATTTCCCCATTGCTCTTAGCTGATTTCACCTCCGAACTATTGTTGGTTCCTTCTGGTGTATTCGGAGCTGTCTCGAACCTTTGTTTTGTTGTCTACGTTGTTTTATTAGTGCTGGTGCTAATGCCATGGAGTATTTCTTCCTCGCGATGTCTTTGCGCTGCTCTGCGTGGTCGTCCCCTCCCCATTTCCAGCAAGGTGCAAGTTAGTGCACACTAACGTGCGCCAGAGCTCAGAGAAGAGGTGTCAAATTTTTTTTAACACCACCAAAAACGTATTCTTTTTTTAAAAAAAGTAAATGATACATTTAGGAGGCGTGATAATAGAGAGAAAATATAATTGCATACTTTGCAAAACATGATTAATAAGCACAACCTTCCCTCCAAAAGATAACAATTTACCCTTCCAAAACCATAACTTAATTTGAATTTTCTTAATCAAATCAACAAAGTCGGTTTTGCTTTTTTTTGGCATGCCCTGTAGGACAACAAAGATAAGATAAAAGGGAACTTACCTCTAAATAAACCAGTTGTCTCTTCTTCTCCCTTCACTGACTCACTAGAAGCTTACTAAACATCTAGAAAATACTTTTCTCCTTATTAATCTTCTGGCTGGCCTAACTGATTTACATATTCCTGCAACATCTCATTAGCAATAAAAGAGAATTATTTTATGTTGATGCATAGATAATAATATCATATACATACGCAAGATGATTTAACTTGCCACTCTATTTAGTCATTCCAAAACCATGAAATTCATTGTTATAAAACAACTGATTTCAAGGTTGTGGATAGGACTTCAGCTGATAATATAAATAAAACAGGTGAGAGGGGATCCCCTTGGTTAACCCCCCTTGATTAATGGAAAAAATCATGAGTTTTTCTATTTATAAGAATAGAGTATCAGTTATTATCCACAATTCTTCAAATCAAATCAAGAACTTATTAAGCAAATCCCATTTGAGAAAAAAATCTAATTAAGAATTTCCAATTCACTCTATCATATGTCTTTACCATATCTAGCTTAATCACCACATTCTCGGATTTTCCCCTCTTCCTTATGTCAATGATAATTTCTTGAGCTAGAAGCACATTCTCTATAATATTTCTACCCTTCACAATCTAGAATGGTTCCGAAAGATTTGCCTTGGTAACAACCCCTCCAACCTTTCAGCAGAATTCAGGAAATAACCTTGTTAATAAAATTACTTAAACTACTACGTCTTAAGTCTAAACATGTTCTAACAAACTCTTTCTTAGTCAGTAAGACCAAATTAGTATGAGAAATTGATTTAGGAATGGTAAGACCCTAAAAAAAAGGCATGTGCCAAATTAATAATATCAATTCCCACAATGTCCCAACTACTGGTGGTAAATAGGCGGGTTGGGTAAAATTAGGACGGGTTAAAAATGGATCGACATAGAATGGGTAATAATTCAACCCGCTCATATTTGATATGGGTAAAAATGGATTGGGTAACAAATGGGTTGGGTAAAATACTAGTTTACCCACTTAAGAATTCAACATGAAGAAAATATTTTAGTCTTTTTTTAGATGAAAAATGTTGAAAATGCTTCATTTACTTTTATTGTATCATAAAAGTAAAAAAACAACCCTATAACTTTTCAATATATAATAAATATATGTAATAACAAGGGGAAAATATTTTTAATTTCAAAGTAAATGAATATTTGCATTTAGGACTAAAACATGCTTAATGCACTTTAAGAAATGTCAATACTAATACATGATTTGTTTATTTTACACTATTATTTATTATCCAATATAAAATTAAATAAATAAATAAATTATAATTAACAAAAGAAATGTACATTTAAAATATATATTTTTGGAGGGCCAAAGACTTCTCCTTTTCAATTATAGAGAAAAATAATTAGTTCTATAGAAGAACATAAAAGGAAGAGAAGTTACAATATTTTTTAGTGATATCATGAATTTTGAGGGAATAAAAGTTCGAAGCTTAACATATTTGGCTAATCCATATTTTACCCATAGTTTACCCATATTTTACCCATATTTTTATGGGTTGAATATGGGTATCAACCCATATTTTACCCATGTAAAAAATCACTCACCCAACTCATTAAAATATTATCGGGTTGGGTGGATTACCAAAATATGGGCTCATTTTGCCAGCACTAGTCCCAACAAACTTGAAAAGATTGACCTATAAAGCCACTAGGGCCACAAGCATTATCACCATTTAATTTGAAAACCACATTTTTAATTTCCTCAGACTTCACCTATCATCCAAGGCATTGAATAGTTGTAACCAATGTTATATAGATATTCCCATAACCTTAGTCTCTCCACTGCAGTACATGATTCACGTATCATGACACTATTTCCAGTTCAAGTGCCAGCGATCTTGAATAGTAATATAACCCAACTAGTGAGTTGGGGTCGAGTCCCAAGGGAGTGGTTTGCAATCGAGATTCAATAGAAAAGTAAAAATGTGTTCAGGTCAATCATAGCTAAAGACATTTACGAAGAAAAACATGATAAATTAAAGATTGACACAAGTGTCAAGTATCAAAGGGGGTTTGTAGTCAACTAGCAACTAAAAACAGTTAATAATACGAAAATATGAATATAGAGATGAGATTCTTGGGATGTGATAGGATGATGGGCTAAGGTAAACGACCGGGTACTTGCAATTAATAGTAAATCGCTGCAAATCAGTGAATAAGCTAGACTTTAGTGGAGGTAAACTTTCTCTCAAACAATTTACCCCGAATCGAATTGGTTTCTCTCGAACACCAATAAGCCGCAATGAAGCACAGCCTTCGCTTTAGTCCATTCACTCTCTCAAGTTGAATGTGTGGGAAAGGGTTTAGGATTCACTCTCTCGAGCTGAACACATGCCAAACCAATACCTACAGACCATCGATTCAATAATTTTGGTTTTACAACCCCTCTCTCGAGCAAGCTAAAAACACGAAGTTAAGATTGTTTTTGCAACTACAACCCAGTAAATTCAACCAAAATTATTGAACAAAATCACTTTTAAACAGCGAATAAACTATCAATTAGGAATACCCAGCAATTAATTCAACCCATAATCACACCCCAAGAATTAGGGTTTTAGCTAGACATAGTAAAAAGGTTGAAATCGATACCAAAAAGTGTTTCCATCAATTGGGTATGATTAATATGGTCTTTACAAACGTCTAAGATGAAGAATCTTCAATACCCACTTCCAATATCTTTGAAATGGGAATCTTCAAAATCTCCAAGGCTAAGAAAAATTGCCTCCAAAAACTAAGTTCTAAAATTGAATAATTCTAAAAAATGAAAATTGTATAGCTGATAGAATAAAAACACTTATAACTAAAACTTCAAACAAGTATTTATAGTTGTCAAAAAGTGTGTTGCGAAGGATCACTAGGCGCAGTAAGTCGGGATCGCTGATCCATTCGGTGATCCACCCGTTGGTCATTTGTATCGTTGTTCTTCTTTTGCCTTCAGCATCCTTGAGGTCCTGTAACTTTTGGCGATAAGGCACTACATCGCAGAACTGTTCGGCGACACGCCGACTGCTCCTCTATCTCGCCGACTAGATCTTCTCCTTCAGGGCTTGGCACACTGGAACATTAGGCAAGACTAAGGCCATTCGGTGACTCGCCTAATGGGTTAGGCGATCATCATACCTTCATTTCTTCGTTCTTTGAGCTGTCTTGTTCCTTCTTGCTTAATAATGTCCATGCTTTGTTCCTAAGTCCAAATACCTGAAATTCAAAGATTTACATCAGTTATTGAGACAAAATATGCATTTGCGAACACTAAATTTATTAAAATAGAGGCCTAAATAAGTCCAAATCGTGGATTCATCAACACCCCAAACTTAAACTTTTGTTTGTCCTCAAGTAAAACTCAAGTTCAGCAGTTCAAAAAGGATGTCTCAAACAGTTATACACAAGACTCAATCATAAATGCACACAAGAAGACTCAACTTATCATGCAAGGATCAATTGTACACTCAAAGATTCAAGTTGTGATTCACCATTACCAAAGAATCTCAAGCTCACATTACTTGCTTCAACTGCAAGTTCAAGCTCAACAAAGGTGATCAAATGGCCTCACACAAAGAATGATTCCATATTCTCACACAATGATTCAACAATTTGAAGTTGCGGAATCAAATGCAATGCTCACACTCACAAATATGAACACAATGTATGATTTTCACCCATAGGTTTGCCCTTATTTTCCAATCGACTTTTGTTTCAGCTCATTCAAGATCAAAAAGGTCTTTTCAAGGCTTGTAATGGGGTTGAGTGCAAAGGTATGGTCATTTAGGCTCATAGGTTGTAATCCTCATGAAATGTGATGTGAACAACACCTTATTTCCTTTTCTTCATCATTTTCATTCAAACTCAAAAGTCACCTCTTATTCATCTTTCATGGACCGTTGGAAACCCCGTTTTCTTTGTATTTTCATAACTTTATTCCACAACTTTTTCTTTCTTTTTCTTTTTCATTCTTTTCTTCTCTTTTTTTTTATGGAGGGGTTCCATTTTTCTCAAAATATGGGCAAAAGGGACTTCTTTGCATTTTCTTCATTTGCCTTGTCTTTTCACCACACCCCCAACTTAGGCTTTTGGCCTAAGTTGGCTATTCAAACAGGCCACAAATCATGAGGATTATGGGTAATGGATCAAGAAAGGTTATGTTTTCATCAAGTTTCCTCCAAGAAAAGGGTAATGCTCAAGGGGTGCTCAAAAGGAGTTCACACACTCACAAGATATGCCACAAAAAAAAGTATAATGTCAAATTGGTTCACACTCTTTAAAGTTGCCTAAGATCATTTCAAGAAATTGCCTCATTTAGTTAATGGGACTAACGGGGAAAATTCTATGTGTCATCATACATGGTTCACGGTAAGCTCATCACACAAGGCATCGACACCAATGTCAAAACAAGACTCCACACTTTCGCTAGTGTGCAAAGTTCATCACAAGAGACTCAATCTGGTACTTGGATAGTCACAACTAGATGCAAAGAGTTCACATATTAACTATGCAACTTCATTTGGCCTCATCATAGCCGCACATTCATGTTTGTTCGATTATAAGCACTATTGAAGTCATCGGTATTGATCAAAACCGATACTCAAATTTGCGAAAGAATAGCCATATTCAACACAACAAGAGGTGGAAAAACAATTTTGGAAAGGTCAAAAATGATTTACAATTATAAACATGGAGCTACAAGCTCAAACCTTCTGCAAAAAAGCAGTGTAAAACACAAATTAAGCTCAAAACCCAAATATATAAACAAAACATCAATATACACAAAAAGAGACACAAAAGGTGGGCCTCACCTCACCACAAAAAAAAAGCATTTGCCCTCAAATGCAAACAAAATTATACAAAAGTTAAAGTAAAATTAAGACAGAGAGAGAGGTAAAGAGGGGATCTTGTCTACGCAGTCACTCCATCTGTCTGGGCATCAGTCGGTCTCGGGCCTCTGTGCCCGAAGTCACCTCAGCAGGAACATCAGTACCATATCCACTAAGAGCTACCATAGATGTCTCAGTCAGCGATGTCTGGATCACCGACTGCATAATCGTCTCCTCAATATCTGGCAAATCTCCATATATTCTCTCATCTTGTATATGTATCTGCTCTTTGTCAGTCTCAGCATCCAACTCATCCAATGCTGTCTCATCCCAGTGTATATCTCTGGTGGTAACCGGAGGAATCTCTGAGGTCTCAGGAGCATCCAAGTCATCTGTAGCCTCCAGTAATGAAAAGAAGTCAGTAGACTTTAGATAGTCTACGTCCTTCCTCAAGTCTCCTACCTCGACTTTCAAAGTCGTAACCTCAAAGGTCTCCTCTTGCTTGCTCTCACAAGCTGTGACTCTAGTAGTTAGATCATCAATAGAGGCTCGGAGGGGAGTCAGTGCATCTAAGATCGCAGCCTCAATCATCAAGAGGACAGATCTCTCTAATCGAGTCACCCTCACATCAGCTAAATGGACCAGATGCCCCATCCTCAGGATCATTGCCTGAGTAATCTTGGTTGGCTCAAAGGAAGAGGAGGTGCCTGGAGCCTATGAAGGCCCTGAGGTCGGAGTAGGAAAAGATGCCTCTTCAGGTATCGAACCAACGTCCACCTCCGGGGATGTGTCCACCGGAGCTCCCTTCTCCTGTCAACCTCCTCTCAAGTGTACTCGACCTCAATGCGTCGGATATCAGTGGAGGAAGACGGAGTGACCTCAGTATGTATAGTCAGATCCCTGGGGACTCCAGCACGCCGGCAGAACACCGTGATCAGTATCGTAAATGGTAAAGAAGTCTGCCTCTGCTTGGCCCTCATGGCCATCTCCTACTCAATAAGGAGTCTTAGGTCGATGCTCCTTCGGGATATGATAGATCCAAGGCAGGCTACCATAGGATGGCACAGAATGGACTCGTTCTGGATGGCATTATGGTGCTACTAATGAAGCCAAACCAGAAATGAGCAGCAATACTCAAATCCCTCTTCTCTATAGGAGCTGGAGGGACTCTGGCTGAGTAAGGGTGAGATCTAGCCCGGAACTCATCCCGCTGGGACTGCAAAGGCCGGTTGTCCTCAAGCTCGGTTAAAGTAGTCTGGGAACCAGTAGTCACCCTTTCAAATATGGGCCTCTTGCCCCTGCTCTGCCCTCCAGTTTGAGGCTCTTGCATTCCTCTTTTTGAAGGATTTGATCCCCCTTCGTTGATTGTGATACCTCGTACTCTTTTTCGGAGTGGCATGTCTATGTTCATTCGAACCATGTGTGCAAAATAACGGGAAAAAGTTAGAAACATTTCAATCAAAAGCACAGAAACAAAATTTCAGATAGACTCGCCGAATCAGTCGGCGAGTCACCAAATCACTTTAGCGAGCTAGATTGGGCATGCCGAAAGGATTGACTCAAAATTCTCAAAAAAAATTAGCAGGTTGGCATAGGGAAGGCCTTTCGGCGAGCAAGGATTAGCCCGCAGAAAGTTACAGTGCAATTTAAGCTACAGGGGTGCAGACAAAGGGCGATCAAGAAGACTTTTGGTGAGTCACCGAGTGCCTTCGGCAACCTCAAGCTTCTCGCCGAAAGTTACTATCATATATCAAGTATAGCGCATGAAATTAAAGGTGATTTGGGGAATTTTGGCAAACCGCCGAGTGGTTCAGCTAGCTCGACCCAACTCGCCAAATGACCCAACGTGCCTATTTTTGACCTAATTTCTCGAATTCAACTCTGCAACACCCAAAAACAAAATCAAAGCATGCACTAGTAAAATTAAAGCAAGACCCATAGCACTTATTACCCCAGGGTACTCAGACTTCTCCTAGTTTTGCCAAATTGGACAATTGATGACTTTTGCCCTTAAGAAGGACGTCACCCTCTCTATCATTGGGCAAATTACATCGTTTTGCACAAATCCAGGCTACTCCAACTTCAACCAACTAAACTAAACAATATGCAAGCACAACCCCACAACATTTAATTCATTTTAAAGCACAAGAATACGGGGATTCAACATTATACACCATACGGGTAAGATTTTCAAATTAAAGCATGAAATCAAGCATTCTAATTCTATCAGAGAGGCCCAGCACACTTCAACAAGACAATAAAGTTGCAAATGAGTACAAATATACCAAAAATAAACTCGGGGTTCTAAACACCAACCTTTTATGCTGATAAAAATAAGATTGAAATGTTAGGCAGCAATGTAATCCAAATCTGAGCACAATCAACAACCAAAATATGGTAGAAATGCAAAAATATAAAAGTTAAGGTGCGGGTGTGAGTGTGGGAAGTTTAAAAGTGAGGGAAAGTGAAAGAGTTTGAAAATTTAAACCTTTGGCCTTATAAAAACTGTCTAGTTCTCGCCAATTCGATGACATTAGTTGTACTAGCCGAGCCACTCGGCGATGTGCCGAGTGGTCACTAACCTCGCCAAGTTTGATAGGACCTCCAGTTAATCTGGGGGTCCAAACAGCGGACTATATCATGATCGCCGACCTAGTCAGCGATTAGCCGATAATTTCCTGGCCTCGCCGAGTTTTACAGAGTCTACTTTGAAATTGTCTTGAGTCCAACGGCGGTCTAGGTCAGGCTCGCCGACCTCGTCGGCAATGCGCTGACTGGACCTTTTTCTCGCCAACTTGAACTTTTCGAACACTCTCCACACTTTAACCTACACAATCAACACACCATTATTTCTAAACTTAAAAAGAAAGAGAATAAAGTGATAAAACCTTGGGTTTGCCTCCCAAGAAGCGCCTTAGTTATAGTCGTGAACGACTTCCCCACTTAATCTTGGTTTATGGGGTAGGACGAGACAACACATGACCTATTTGGGTTTCCAGTCGTTGAACGGATATGGAATGGGAAGCAGTCATCTCATTCAGCAGTGAGACATTCTCTTTAACCTCATTCAACACCTTGTCGTGACTTTCGACTTTATGAAGAATGAGTGAGAGTATCTCCTCTATTAGTCCACCCTCATTCACATTGGGCTTTATACGCTCATGAGGGGGGAAGGTACTAGTTTTTCTTTGTATCTGTTGCTCCCAATTCCATGATCTTCTTGGCCACTAGATCCAGCTGAATCAGTAGTGTGGTCAAAATATAGTCCTTCTCGGTATCCTTTTTGGTCATGGCTATGTGATCAAGAAGCTGGGCTGCTACTGCATAGGGTAGTCTTGAGAGACCTCCGAAAACATTTGGTCATCCATTCTTCTATTTTTTGGGCCAAGACTTTTGTAGAAGCAGTCCAATAGCATGTTATCTGAGATTCCATGAGCTGGACACTCCAGGAAGAGTGCCTTAAATCTCAACTATAGCTCATGGATTTACTCACCCTCCAATTGCCTGAAACTTAGGACGTTATCCCTAAGAAGCATCATCTTCAATGGAGAGAGGTCCATTTGGTCATCGTTGCTACCAAACATGCTCCATTTTTCTACTCAGAACAACACAAAAACCAAGACTAAAAATTAAGTAAGTATCACTATAATTAATTAGAGCAAAATTTAACTTAACTAAAAATTCTCAAGTAACACCTCTCCACGGCAGCGGCGCCATTTTGATTACACGTATCAGGACACTACTTCCAGTTCAAATGCCAACGATCAAGAGTAGTAATATAACCCAACTAGTGAATTGGGGTCGAGTCCCAAGGGAGTGGTTTGCAATCGAGATTCAATAGAAAAGTAAAAATGTGTTCAGGTCAATCATAGCTAAAGACATTTACGAAGAAAAACATGATAAATTAAAGATTGACACAAGTGTCAAATATCAAAGGGGGTTTGTAGTCAACTAGAAACTAAAAACAGTGAATAATACGAAAATACGAATATGGAGACGGGATTCTTGGGATGTGATAGGGTTATGGGCTAAGGTAAACAATCGGGTACTTGCAATTAATAGTAAATCGTTGCAAATCAATGAATAAGCTAGACTTTAGTGGGGGTAAACTTTCTCTCGAATAATTTACCTCGAATCGAATTGGTTTCTCTCAAACACCAATAAGCCACAATGAAGCACAACCTTCGCTTTAGTCCATTCACTCTCTTGAGCTGAATGTGTGGGAAAGGGTTTAGGATTCACTCTCTCAAGCTGAACCCATGCAAACCCCATACCCACAGACCATCGATTTAATAATTTTTGGTTTTACAACCTCTCTCTCGAGCAAGCCAAAAACACGAAGCTAGGATTGTATTTGCAACTACAACCCAGTAAATTCAACCACAATTACTGAACAAAATCACTTTTAAATAGCGAATAAACTATCAATTAGGAATACCCAGCAATTAATTCAACCCATAATCACATAATCACACCCCAAGAATTGGGGTTTTAGCTAGACATAGTAAAAAGGTAGAAATCGTTACTGAAAAGTGTTTCCATCAATTGGGTATGATTAATATGGTCTTTACAAACGACTAAGATGAAGAATCTTCAATACCCACTTCCAATTTCTTCGAAATAGGAATCTTCAAAATCTCCAAGGCAAAGAAAAATTACCTCTAAAAACCAAGTTCTAAAACTGAATAATTCTAAAAAATGAAAATTGTATAGCTGATAGCATAAAAACTCTTATAACTAAAAATTCAAACAAGTATTTATAGTTGTCAAAAAGTGTACTGCGAAGGATCACTCGGCGCAGTAAGTTGGGATCACCGATCCATTTGGCGATCCGCCCTTTGGTCATTTGTATCATCGTTCTACTTTTACTTCAGCATCCTTGAGGTCCTATAACTTTGGGTGGTTAGGCACTACATCGTGGAAATGTTCGGCGACACGCCGACTGCTTCTTTATCTCGCCAACTAGATCTTCTCCTTCTGGGCTTGGCACACTGGAACATTAGGCGAGACCAAGGCCATTCGGCAACTCGCCTAATGGGCTAGGCGATCCTCAGTCCTTCATTTCTTCATTCTTTGAGATGCTTTGTTTCTTCTTGCTTAATAGTGTCCATGCTTTGTTCCTAAGTCCAAATACCTGAAATTCAAGGATTTACATTAGTTATTGAGACAAAATATGCATTTGAGGACACTAAATCTATTAAAATAGAGCCCTAAATGAGTCCAAATTGTGGACTCATAAGTATACTTAGCATATACCATAGTAACCAGTAACTAATTATCATAAGCTTAGTCTCTCCGTAAAAATCCTTCCTTTGTTCCTTAAATTTCCACCACTAAATTGAATTCTCTATCTCCCTCTCAACACATGTCCTCCAATTTGAAGATTGTACCTTAAGCTTTTTTTGTGTCCTCCAAAATATATGACCCATTTTAAGATGGTATTTTTGTAACGGCCTAGCCCACTAATGATATTTTCCACTCTAGGCCTAGCCCGCACGACTTTAAAATGCGTCACTAGTTGGTAAGGCCCACTTATTTATATACCTAACATTTTTTCTATATTTTTGTCGATGTCGAGCTTCTTGTATTATGTTGGGCGTCACATACACCCCTCTATGGATTCAGCATCCTCGCTGAGGTTTGCCCTACTATATGGAATTTACCTAGACTCAACATTGAGATTCACCCTGCCTTATCGAGATTTGCCTAAACTTAATTGAACTCTGGTCCACATCTACAAGGCTAACACAAGAGTGGCTCTAATACCATTTGTAATGGCCCAGTCCATAGTGATAATGTCCGCTCTGGGCCTAGGATCACACGATGTTTAACATGTCACTAGTTGGTAAGGTCTGCTTACTTATGAAGTCGTATATCAAAGGAGAACCCAATGATTACAACTTTATCTAATCCTTCTTCCTGTGCAATACCTTGTCATTCTCCCTTTGTGAATTGAACCGTAGGCTCTCCATGTACATATTGATTATGTTTCAATTGGATTTTTGTCAAATTTTGGAGAGCTTGGTTTGTGGTTAATTGAGTAAAATGGGATGTTTGTTGATTAGGGTTAGGGTTTTTCTCTCTCATAGCCAAAGGCTGGGAAGAAATGTGTGCAAACATGACTGCTGCTAAGTCTTCATAGAGATTGCCTAAGGGTTAGGGTTCCTTTTGTACATATGATACTCTTCGAATATTTTGTTTAATTTGCTCAGTTTAGTTAAGGTACTGGTCCCTATCATAGTTCGACCAAAAGTCGGGGTCATTAAAACTAACAACTTTCTTTAAAAATACTCTCTCGTGGTACTTATGGTTACATCACAAAAATGGAGACAAGTGAAGGATTAGGATCTAAGGATGATGTCCAACTGTCATGTCTTGCAAATAACTTTACCGGGGAACAGTCGATCAAATTATACATTTGTTGAACCAAGGACCAGATCCCTTGTCCAATGATACATCAACTAATGCTACAACCTATAGGTATTGTGGAGTACATGGATTAGTTGATTGTCCTATGTTTTTATATTTTAACACTCTCTCCATTTCAAATCATTGACGAGTTTGACATATGATCTTGATATGTTATAGTGAACTCTGTAAGCAACATTGATGTTTAAATAATTCATAATCTAAGAAACTTGATTTAGTGACGGACAAATTTTGTAGCTTAACAATAAAATATGTCACTAATCCTACTTAGCAACATATTTTTGTTAGCTACGAGTAACATAGCTACGAACCAGTGACGATGTTCTTAGCTAAATGTTATGTTTTTTAGTAACATGAGTCACATCAATGTATGTACGTGACCTCAAGAGCAAATGTTCCTTTCTCTTAAGGGAGAAATTAATCATTTTGTGTTCCTTTGTGTAATTTTGACCTTTTTCTTTTGCATATTAACAACACCTACAACATATCTAATGAAATTCCACAAGTGAAGTCTGGGAGGGTATAATGTGAAAGTAAAAGGGGGGGTGAATTAAAAAATTTCTTTAATTAGTTGACTTCCTATGTGGGATAATCGGCTCACCTACAGATTAGTTTAACAGTATAAGATAAGAGTAAATGCAGTAAGTAAAGGACTTAGAGAATTTTATAATTGTTTGATACACCGGTGTGGTGCCTACTTCTAGTCCCCTTGGGTTTCCTCAAGAGCTTGTTGAGAACTTGGGTGTTTACAAAGTATATTGAATCGGAGCCCTATCTGATATGCAAATCAAACTTTCTATGTTTACTCAACCTCTACTTGTATAACCTCTACTTAGATCTTTCTTTCTCTTTTGTTTTTCAGTTGTATACTCATGAGAATATGATGCTTTTATGAAAGAAAATAAAAGACAATAGTTCAAGTTCAAGTAAAGTGTGTGCTTCACAACTAAGTCTAAAAGAGATTTATATGGATAGGTTGCTTGCTATTGTAAGGAAAACCCAAGGGTGTTTCTTTCAATCAAGGATATTAAGGGATTCCTTGATTGAGGCGATATGATGATTCATGTCCATATTAGATATGTGCATGATCAATTCTTTTTACTTCCTTCTTGAGATGATCTTCTCAAATCTCGGCTTGTTTGGTTTTTCTTCCTTCTCTTAGTGGACCACCTGATTCTAGGCTGGTCTGGTGATCTTTGAATTTGTCTTTTCTTGATTGAACTATCTCTAGGATTGTAGCTATCTTGAATTGATTAGGAGTTCCTCTAATCATGGATTTCCTTTCTTCCAGTACTTTTAGAGATTAGATTGTATCTCTTTCCTTCTTGGTGCTATATTCTTGACTCATTTTCTTTTTTATTTCTTTTCTTGCGAAGGGTACAAATAATTGTTGAGAGTCATTTATCAAAATCAACTGATTCTATGAGGTTAACAATCTCTCCCTTTCTTATAATGACTATTAATTCACAATTTAATATAATATTTTTAGAGAGATAATGGAGCTTCCCTGATTTCCTTGATGTGTTTGTCTATAGATCCAGTTTGATTCATAGCTCCCCCTGCCTTTCTGGCTTCATTGTTTGTGTTAACCCCCCTGCCTTTATGAAAAATGTGGGAAACAAACTCTCCCCCATTGGCATAATCAAAAAGAAAAAAAATGAGGGGACACAGGATAAAGCTAAAACATGTAGCAGCAGATAATAGCAAAGCAGCACTTAGGAGGACAAAGAGTCCTCAATAAGCAATCCAAAAGACAGAAAAAGGTAGGGACAAAACCCTATTGAAAGATAGTTCAAAAGTAACAGACAAAAAGTAAAAGATCCAGGATTAGATTTTAGCGATCACCCAAAAAGAATTTTGAGGGTGTTGATGGACTTTTCACAAAAAAAGTTGTAAGAGTCTTCCACATTTCTAGAGAGACTGGAGTAAGAGGTCTGGACAGTGACAACAAGATCATTGTTGGAGGAGCTAACTCCACTTTTGAGAGAGTCAACTTGTTGGATCAATTTGTTGACTTTAGAGATTCCTTCCTATTTTATGCCAATCATAGCAATACGCAACTTACCAACTTCAGTACCTGTATCCTTTTGAAGGTGAAATAACTTTTCAACAACATCATGAATAGTCTCCAAACCACGTTCCACCGCCATAATGCAAGTCTTGAGTTCATCAATATCCTGCATCAGGAGGGAAGCCTACCTTGCAGATCTTTGTGGGTTTGACGGTCTTAGCTCTTGTTTTAACAAAGTTCTTTTACACCCATTTGTCTTCTTTCTACACATACCCCATACTAGAGAAAGTACAAGAGTCATAAGTAGCATTAATAATGACATGTGTAAACATAGACAGATCCACGATCCACTAGGATGCACGAGATGACTAACCCATAAGGCAACTTGCAGATGCATTAGGGTCTTCAGCACTTTCCAGCATGTATTCTTTGAACCAAACCGCCCATTTGATGTGATACTTCTTAAGTAAGCAGTATAGAACAAACGTGTCCCGAATAGAGATACTACTCACAGATCCTTTCCTGGGAATAAGATTGGTGGCAACAATATGTGCCAGAATGCAATGATAAAAGCAAAGAGAAAGAAGAAGATCTTCACCAGGCCCTGAGGCTCCTACATTCCTTCCTGGGTCTGAGAGTTCTATACCGAGTACGGGAAGTTAGTGCCAAAGGGAAAGAAGAAGGCTTGCTCTTTTACACTTGTGGATCATGTAGTGGTGTAGGGAAGAAGAGTTAAATGCAGCAACACCGATATTACTGAGGTGCTAGGGTGTATGATGAACATAATCCACTTCTTGGTGGATCAAATACACAAGAAGACCCTGGATGATCTAAAGGGTTAGTTCGCTCCTCTAAACCTTGTTTGGCACCGTTTGAGCCTACCCTTTTCTTTGGATGAAACTTGAGCACATTTAAACTCTTTCCTTTCCACTTAAAACTTTCACTGAACATTGATCCTTTTGAGAAAGTCACTCTTGAAGAATCTAGTTGAAAAAGATGGAACCCCTCCATATAAAGAAAGGGAGAAGAAAAGAGAAAAAAGAAAAAGATTGAGAAAGAAAAGAATTGTTGACATAAATTTTGTACAATGGATAAAAGAAATGGGGTGTCCAATGAGTCATGCTTAAAAGAGCATAGGGTGGATTGTGAAAATAAAAAAGAGTGAAAGAAAAGGAGAAAAGTGAAATGCAAGTCATGTTTCATGAAGGTAGAAGTCACTAAGCCAAAATGATCTTACCTTAACCCTCAGCCTCGTTACAAGCCTTGAAAGAATTTTGTGATCTTGATTGAGCTTAATGTCATATTGATTGGAAAATACCGGCAAGCCTATGGGTAGAATAATGCATGTATTTATCTTTGAGAGTGTGTGAGTTTTTTTTTATTCCTTAATTCTGAAATTTTTATGAGCCTTGTGTGAGCATGGAATCATTCTTGTTGTGAGGGCATTCGAATACTTTTGTTGAGCTTGAACTTGCATTTGAAGCAAGCATTCTGAGCTTGAGTTCTATTTTATGATGGCTGGTCACAATTTGAAACGTGTAGTGCACAATTGAACATTGCATGGGTAGTTTGAATCTCTTGTGTGCATTCATGTTGAGTCTTGAGTAGCACTATTTGTAGACATCTCTGTTGAACTGATTGATCTTGTGTTTTACTTGAGGAAAAGCAACAGTTTAAGTTGGGGTGTTGTTGAGTCGGGGATTTCGACTCATTTAGTGCTTAATATCTAGAGTTTTAGTGTCCTCAATGCCTATTTTATGCCCCAAACTTATGTTTAAATGCTAATTTTCAGCAATGAAGGCAAAAGAGCATGGCAGGGACATTACCGAGAAAAAATGGGGTGAGAAGGCTGAAAAAGCTGAAGACAAGAAAGGCTGAGGATTGCCAAGACCACTCGGCAAGTCGCCGACTATCTCTTCAGCTCCCCAAAAGTTACAGCAGTCCATCCATGGGAAAAAGCCAACTCGATGATGGAAAATGGCATTTCGACGAAGCGCCGACTGGATCGGCGATGGAGATCCTGATCGCCTAAAGTCACAAAAGAGAAATGGTGAAGAGTCAAGTCAAGAAGGCGATGGAAGGGGACATTTGGCGCTTGGTCAGCGATGCTCCACTTATTCTGCTGAATGGCTTTGAAGCCAAAAATATGGGAACGTATAAATGAAATTTTGAAAAGAGGAAAAGAAGTTCCCACACATTATTATAACTCTGGGTTTTTTATCTAAAGCACTCTGAACATTGTTTTTAGTCTTTTCAAGTAGGAATTTAGGGTTGTTTTTTATTTGGAACTAGTTTTGAGCATTGTGACGACCTGCAATCTGTTACCCAAACTGATGGAGAACATAGTTGGTAACATTTTCTTGCTTTTATGATGTTTGGCTAAAACCCCTATTCTTGGGGGTGTGATTATGTGATTAATTGTTTAAATTAGCTTATGGGTGTTAGTATTTACTAATTTGATTGTTGATTTGAAGTGGGTTCTATTGGTAATTAAGATTTAATTGATGAATTGTAGTTGCAAATACAGTTCTAGCTTAGTATTCTAGACTTGCTTGAGAAGAGGTTTAAGAATTAAGGTTATCAATTGATGATTGTAGTGATTGGGTTATTGTAGATTCAGCTTGAGAAAGTGGGTCTAAATTTGATCCTACCAATCTAGCTCGAGAGAGTAGATTAATTGAGATTTTGGGCTGTTCATATTTGCTGGGCTTGTCAAGGTTCGAGAGAACTTTCTTGATTCGTAATAGTTGATTGAGAAATAGTTGTTAGACCTAAAGCCTAGCCTACCCACAAATATTCAACGGTTTTTAGTAAATAATAATCACCCGTACAGCGAAATTGGCATTTAATCGATCAAATCCCCAAGGATCTCTCTCTATTTGATTACTCCCATATTTTCATAGTTGTTATTTTCTCACTCTAATTCCCCCAATTGACACTAGTTGTAAAACCCCTGACATTTACTTTAATTGTTTCAAAAATGTCTAATCCTACAATCGATTAGGACACTTCTTTCACTTAGTAATTGAATTCTCTTTTGTATCACTCCTTGTGGGATCGACCCCAACTCTTTGTTGGGTTTATACTTGATTGTGACCACCTACACTTAAAATTGGATGAAGTGTAGTTGAGCATTATCATAGTTATGGTGCTCTTGACACCATGAGAGGTGAGCTTGCTACCTTGCGAGTGAATGTAGACCAGCTGAGGTCTACTGATATTTTACTGTTATGGGGTAATGTTCCCCTACTAGATGTTCCAGCCTCCATATCACCGATGATTCCTAGGAGTGAGCCACCTCTAAGTGTGAGCAGAGTGGGATAGAAGGAAGAGTTGCTACTAATGAGGATGAGAGGGTTGACGATAATTTGGCCAAGGAGACTAATGAGGACGAGATGAGGAGAGACGAGGATGAGCATGGTATTGTGCAAACACTCACAGAGTTGGAGGACACTGAGAAGATGATTGTCCAGGCTACCTTGGAGAGATCCCTCTAGGAGAACTCCACAATCGGCACTAGTGGAGTCTCTTCAGACTCCACCATTCCTCCTAGTGATGTGCAAGGCACAAATGCCCAAGCTAATGCCACATTGCTGCCACAAGTGATACTATTTTCGGGCATTGATGTCGCGGATGATGTTACTCCTCTAGAGATTTCTCCAGTTGATAGCACTCCACATGCTTAGTCTTCAAGGGGACATTTTTACTCTTCCTCCCGTACTTATTACTTTTGCATTGAAGACACTGCATATTTAATTTTTGTGGGGTGAGGGCCTTTGTGCCAATATTCCCTTTTTGCTTTGTATTTTGTTAATTTAAGTTTTGGATGATTGTAGTATCGTATTTTTGTTTATATTATAGTGTTTTCCTTGGTTTGGTGTAGCTCTTGTTTGCTATTTTGTTTTCTCTCAAATATGTAACTATTCCATGAGTTATGAAAATCATGAAATGCTTGAGTTTCATTGATAATAATTCAAGGATCAATTGTATTCAATATCGATGTCTTAAATAGTACTCATGATGAAAATGATTTTTAGTGTTGGTGTTGAAATAATGAAATCGATGTGGTTGCACTTTTGAGCGATCTCTTTGAATATTTTGTTCACTACCTGTGTTTTGATGTGAGTCTTACAATGAACATCACACATACGCTTTTGATCTTTTCAGGATGTGCTAAATGAATGTATTTCAAAGTTAACATGTGTGGTGAGGTCTGACTTGAAAGCATGTGAGTGGTCCTAGAATTTTTTTTGTTAGTCTAATTGTCTAAACCTTGGTAAATATAAGGCGTGATCTTAGGCAACAACTCTAAGAGGGAACTCAAATTCTCATATTCTTTGTGACAACCTTGTGAGGGTGTGCATCCATTTTGACACCATTTGAGCTTAAACCATTTGTTGACAAAACCAAATTAAAACCTCTTGAGACATTGTCCCCACCTTCTCACCCAAAATATTTTTTGAAGCATTGTTATGTTTAAATAGCTAACTAAGGCCAAAATTCTAAGTTGGGGGTGTGGAAAGGAAGGAGGAGTGAAAGCCAAGTGAAGGGCAAAGAAAGATGAAATGAGACTCAAATTTGAAGTTTGTTACAAAAAGAAGAACCCTTCCTTATTAAAAAAAAGAGAAAAACATTGTGATGAAATATTTTGAAAAGTTGAAATAAAAAGAGAAGTTGATGAAATTAAGGGGATCCTGAATAAAGTAAGTGAAAAGTCAAAGTTTGAGTTCTCAAATGAAAAGGAATGAAAAGAACGTGAGAAGAGGTGAAGATGATTGGAAAATGCTTTGAAAATGTGAAGTCACTAAGCCAAATTTACCATACCTTAACCCTCAACCCAATTAAAATCCTAAAGGACCCCTGAGATCTTGTGTGATGATTGAAAAATATGGGCAAGCCTATGGGATGAAGCTTGCATGTATTTCTCTTTTGAGAGAGTGAGAGTTACATTGATTCCTTATTTCTTTGTTGATTTGCTTTGTGAGAGCATGGAATCATTCTTAATGTGAGGGAACTTGAAAGTATTTGTTGAAACATGGTCTTGCATAAAAAAAAAAAAGTTATAGTGAGCTTGAGTTTGTGTTGAAACCAGCTAGTCATCATTTGAAGCTTTTTTATCATGACTGAGTGTAGCATGTTGTTGAGACTAGTCTTGAAATGGAACTTGCATGTTAGCTCTCAGTGAGTACAGTTGTAGGCACCCTTCCTAAGCTAATTGTGTTCTTAATTTACTTATGGACGCGGAAAATTTTAAGTTGGGGGTGTTGATGAGTGGTATTTGCACTTATTTGAGGCCTATTTAGTTCAACAATTAGTGTCCTCAATGCTTAATTATGTCTTATTCT
This sequence comes from Solanum acaule, assembly GCA_036250505.1. NCBI lineage: Eukaryota > Viridiplantae > Streptophyta > Magnoliopsida > Solanales > Solanaceae > Solanum > Solanum acaule. The sequence goes on from JAJOOR010001405.1 coordinate 69,026, forward strand.
AATGATATTTTGATGATTTGCAGCTATGAAGGCTAAAGGACAAGGAAATGATTAATGTTTGAAAGAATGGCCAAAAATGTAAAAAGAAGTGTAAATTATACACTAATAATCGCTAAACAAGAAAGGCAGATTGCTTAGTGAGCATGACCTCATCCAAAGTGACAGTTCACAATACTTGTATTTATTGAGGCAGTTCGGCGAACTCCAAACGGAAAGGCAAATCGCCAAATGAGAAAGGGTGAGCATGTTGACCATAGCCGAAGGCGACAGTAGAAGGAGAAAAATTGAAGGCTCGGAAGGAAAACTAAGGTGGTACTCGACAATATGCCGATTGTGAAGGAAAATGTGAAGGAGCTCTCCAACTGATGTTCAAACACCGGAAGCCTAGAGGAAGAAAAAGTGAGCTAGAGACTAATTGGCGAACCACCCATTGTGATCGGTGAGCCCGACTAATGTCACCTAATGGGTATCGTATCGAGTTTTGGGCCAAATTTTGGGAAACTATAAATAGCCCAAAGAGGATAGAAAAATAAGGAGACACGTGAGTTGCAATAGAGTTTGGTGTATGAACAAGTGAAGGGAGAAAAATAGTTTACCTTGTGAAGAACACATCTAGGTTTTGGGGGTTTTCAGCTTTGTTCTTGAAATCTAATTCAAAGTGGATTTTCTTGTAATTGTTTAATTTCATGTTACCATGGTTGCTTTCATGAAAGGTATAATTTCTTTGTCTTTTGTGATGGGTAGCTAAAACTCCAAGATCTAGGGGTACAATTATGGGGTTGGATGTTGATTTAATGTAGTGGGTACAGTGTTATGCTCTATTTTCTTGTTGTTAATACATGAATCTGCGCTAATTAGCATGGGGTTAATTTATGGTAAAGGGTTGCAAACTTAATTCCTACTTTTGATCTTCGATCGATGCTCGAAAGAGATTGATTGGCGTGGGTAATTAGTCTGATACTAGCAATTTAGGTTTGATGTTTGTAACTTGCTTGAAAATAGAGGTTATGGGTTGGATCTATTTGCTTTATTTCTACGTCGAAAGAGAGAATAGAGTAAGTTAATAGGTTGTCGAGTATAGCACCCAGTCTATTCAAGAATGTTCATCACTATAGAGCAACACAATTACCCCTGTGTGACATTGATTTCCAATCCTTGCACCCTTAGATTGCTTGTTACTTCTTGAACTTTCTGAAATTTTAGTTTAATTGTGATTATTGACAACCAAATTCATTTATCAAATTGGTGGAATCATCCACCCACTTGTTCTTACTACTATAAATGAATGATTTTACAATCCAAATTTCTTGATAGAATTTTCTATGATATACCGTTCTCTGTGGCATTCGACCCCAACTCTTCATTGAGTATTTTTTATTGACAACGATCGATGTCTCTTTTAATTGATTTTGAAGATTACATTTGAGCGTTATCAAGGTCCCACTGAAGAATTGAAGCAGACATCAATGTTATCATGACAATATATAGATATAGTGTGATATATAGTAGGCTTAAGTCATCTACGGCCCCTTAAAGTTGTCCGCATAATTCACTTAGACACCTCAACTAGGACTAGTACCTATTGAACACCTCTACCCTCTCGAATTTGAACCAATTAGACACTTTATGCAAATGTGGCGCAACAAGTGTAACTCACATCCTGATGAGCGCGTGAAATCAATATTTTAACGTTTTTCCTTTTCCTTTTCAATTTTTTCTTTATATTTCTCATTATTTTTTTAAAAAATAACAATATTTTTCTTCTTCCTCTCTTTCAAAACCATACATTTACTGCAACCACTTCTTCAATACAATCCATCACCATTTTTCCCCCACAAATTTCCTTTTCAAAAAAAAATCATCTAATTATTGTCTACTTCCGTCTTCTTTTTTCTAGGAAAAAAAAGATGGAGATCACCAGTTCTTCGTAGGTTAAAATGGAGATTATTATGTTGTCTTCTTTGTCGGAAAAAATGGAGACCATCTATATCTACTTTGCCGGAAAAGATGGAGATCATTATTCAAATATTTACTCTCTTCCTCTTCACCTCTCCCCACACACACCCCATCTTCCTCACAAATCGAACAAAAAAAATTGAAATCAAAATTAAAAAAAAATGAATCTTTTAAGAAAACACCATCAATTTAAATGTAAATAAGAAAGAAGGCATGAAAAGAAATAAAAATGATAAATTCATTCATAATATATGTTAAAACCTCTACTTTTTCTAAATGGTGGTTAACAATGGTGGACAAGGTAACTGTTAGGGAAATAGAAGAAATGGAGAGGTTTGAGGTGGGTGCCTGGTGGGGTGCGGGGGTGGGGTTAGGGGGTGTATAATTTATTTATTTTTTAGTTTAAAGTATTTTCTTTTAGGATTTTGTTATATTCATTTATGATTATTTTAAATTAAAATGCCATGTGTCTTCATTTGATTCATCATTTTGCCACATCATATGCATGTGTATTACACGCACATTCTCTTTAGATTAAGTGTCAGAAAAATGTTCAATAGAATCTTATATTTTAAGATTGGAGTGTCTAATAGGAAACAAGGTTTGTTAAGGTGTCTAAGTGAATTATACGGACACCTTTAAGGGGCCAGAGATGACTTAAGCCTATATAGTATCATGGAGGCCTCACTAAAGGACTAAAGGATCGAAGCATGCATCAATGATACCATGACACCACGTAGATATATTGTGATGGTATCGTGAAGGTCTCACTGAAGGATTGAAGTAATGTTCAATGAATAAATAAAGTATATCATGATTTGAGAAAAAATAATGGAATAGAAAGAAAAATAATAAATAATAAAAAAGAAGAAAAAAGGAACATGAAATAAGAAATGTAAAATCAAAGGAACCAATATTAGAGGAGAAAAAAGTGGAAATGGGAGAAAAATAACGGAAAAAATGAATAAAGAAATAAATGAGAAAAAAAAAAGGAAGAAAATATAAAATATATTTTTATTAATTTTGATATTAATAATTAAGTTAGTGATTTTAGTATTTTTATAATTACTTCTTGTTGTAGTCTAATTATATAATTTTCCTTCATTTTTATTAGTTTAAAAAAGTTAGCTACTATATTTATTTTTGAATACTATTATATTTAAAAAGATAAATAAAAAAGGTAAAAAGGAAGTAAACAACATGTGTTGAACATTTCCCAAAAAAAGGACAAAATACAAAAAGTGTTAGACATCACGCTAATGTTAGGTCTGAGGAAAGAAAAAAAAGGGTCATCAAAAGTAAGAGGATAGTCACTAATAAATAGTTTTCCCTTTTAGAGTACAAGTGTTCTTTTCCCTAATAAAAACAGTTTGAGGCCCAATTGAATTTTAAATAAATGCAAAATTTTAAGTATAATTGCTAACATTGGTAGTATTTTATGAAGGAGGTTTTATATAAATGAACTCTTTTATATTGATTGTTATCCTTTATTGGGGTGCTTTTTTTTTTTTTTATCATAATCTATTGAATATGTTTAATTTTAATAGCTAAAATCACTTCATTGCTCCCCCCTCATCTCCATCCAACCTCGTCGGAGATGGCTTCTCGGGAGAACAAAACAACTAACAACCATCACAATTCTTATTTTTCTTTTTCACCTCTACAACACCACCAAATAGATCCAATAAAAAACCACGAGCATTGACAAGCTCCATGAAAATCGTCAATGATCGGTCCATGTTCTCTTTTCCCTTTCATGTTAATTTTTATTTTATTTTTTAAGTTAGAACTCCATTAGCGTTCAGATCTGGTATTTGCATTATTTTCAAAAAATGAACTTATTAGCTTAAGCTATTTAAAATCATTCATACATTTCATTAAGTTGTACTCCCCTACATCCATGAGGTTCTACTGAATATGTCCTATTTCACATAAAGTTAAGTTTGTTTCTTTCATTCTTCATATAGAACCTTCATAGTACAAGAAGTTGTTAAATGGAACAGGTTACTCCAATAGTGGGTGGACTGCATGGTAATTTATTTTTGGGTTAGTTGGAGCTACTAGTAGTCCGGCAATAGTTCGGTAGTGGTGATTTATCAAAGAAAATGTGAAGCTTGTAGTTAAAATTTTATTAAATATAAATGATAGTTGTAAAACAATTCAAATTCAATATTATACATAGTTATGAATTCGATGATTTGTTATTCATGAACAAATGTAATACATTTAAATAATTACATTTAAATAGTACTAGAATATTTGAACAAATGTAATACATTTAAATTGTACTAGAATATTTATGAATTCGATGGTTTGTTATTCCTGAACAAATGTAATACATTTAAATGGTACTACAATATTTGAAGTTAGCATATAATACTTAAAATATATTTGTATTAAAAAAATATTTTAATTATGCATTCATCGCGTGCATTGAAACATACCTATAATATATTGAATTCAAATTATATTATAATTGTTATTTAACTTTTTTTCTTCTTATTAACGATGTTAAAAATATATTATACATGAATTTCAAATATTCAAATTAATTTGTTACTATATTAAAACCGTGTTAGAAAAGTATTATATATGCATTAAACTATTTTTTATAAGAAAAGTAAGATTAATCTGTATACGAGTAAAAGATGTGGTATGATATGGGGGGATTCTTTTGCACTAAAATAAAATGACAGCGAATAAGGTTTTCAATCAAATAAGATATTTCTCTTACCATATTTATTAGAATTTGTCTCGTCTTTGTAGTATAGAAAGAACACAAAAAGATACTAATTCGAACAAATGAACTTCCATCAGCACAACAAGGCAAATAATACAAGAATAAACAAAATAATCAGCCACCAACAGCACACTGGACAACTACAACAATCAGAGTTTTAAAAAAATAAGAATGCCAAGAGCAGCGTATGTATCACATTCTATATAGCTTGTTGGAAGTATAATTTACATTCAGGCAAGGCTTCCAAGAAATTCGAAATCAGTTCTGGTGGCAAGTGTAGCCGTAAAAGCACTTGGTGATATCTTTCAATTACCAAAAGCACAGTGTTCTCCAGATCCACATCTTCCAAACAACCTGGAGTAATTGAATAAATATGAGGGGGGAAAGCAATGCAATTCTTAGAAAATGAACGTCAATATTGAAGATGCTAAACACATAAAGGCAGTAAAAGAAGATGCAAATATTCAAGTAAAGTCAACTAGGATGTATTTATCCTAATTTAATTGTGATATCTGAGATGAATGGATATAAACAATGCATGTGGCGATAAGCCAATTCCAACATGAGATTGAGGTATACTTTATTGATTGAAACTTGAGAGAAGATATCAGTGCTGAAGTAGAAATTGTTGTTTAAATGTGACAACCCACAGAAATAGTGTCAACTTGACATCTAAGTCTGTTTGCTACATTTAGGCAATTTAAGATTCCAAACTTTGACAAGCAGATCATCTCATCCCAAGATAAAATCATTATGATTCCAAAGTAAGCAAAATCATGTTTTTGATTTTAATAAGTTAAAGAAATGAAAAGGTTTGAGTGATTTCTCCTTTAAAACAGCTAGAAGAGATTAATTTTCTTTATTTCTATGAACAGTTCAAGTAGGTAATATTTTTCCACCCTGCACATCAAATGTTCAAACGTCTGGTATTTTGAAAAATGAGAGCATTGGCAGGCTTACCCAGTTCAATTTCTAGCTCTTGATCTTCCGCATCACCTTCTTCCACAATGGTTCCATTTTCCATTTCCGCGGCTGTCTTGGCACACCTCTCCAAGAACTCCTGTTCAGTTTCTTCTCGTTCATCATCTTCAGAGTCCTAGCATTGAATTATGAACAATAACAGTCAGCGTTCATTATTCCAAAGGTATTAATGTACATTTATATGATGAATGTAGTCACTTTGCACGTAGGAGATTCGGGGTTTGTGTTCCACATCTCCATTTTACTTATCAGGAAAAGGAATATATGATGAATGTATAGCATATGCACTCTTCCCCTTCCTTCCACCACAAGCATTTCATGTATGTATGACAGAACCAACACACAAAAACCGTGGATAATGATGCAAAAAGACAACAATATGGCAGGCGTCATCGACAATTCCCGGTGATAATATTTTTTTTCTTTTGAGAAAATTCCTGTAATTATTATATATAAACATTGACTATTTTAACTAGAGAAGGTGGTTATGAAAAAAGAAACAGGCTCTGATAATTATTGTTTTCAAGTCGCAGTGTGTTCTTTTATGAAAAGAAAAATGTGTTACCATCAAGAAAGCTGGTGAAATGTGCGAAAATTTCAACTTACATGGAAGGACCACAATTAAGTTAAGAGCCATAATTTGCTAATGAGACAAAGCTCATGTCAGAAGGCTAAGGAATTATCGTGAACGCAAAGACTCATTAGTCACTATTATTTCACTAACCCAAAAAATGGAGTATAATGTATGTTCTACAAATAGAACACACTTTGACCATATCAAAAAGTAGGTTGTACAAACATGATTACCATGTAAACAATGTCTTCCTGATAGCAAAAAAAAATGTGGATGGGGGAGGGGGCAGCTAAAGATAATTAAACAAGACAAAATTAGTTCAGTAAACTAGCCTCATCATCATCATCTTCAGTTTCCTCATCACCAGAAACCTGATCTTCACTTTCTTCATCTTCCTCTTCTTCTTCCGGTTCTTTAAACTTCAGAAATGCCTCCATCAGTGATGCAACGCAATCATGTAGCAATAAACACCCTTCATTTTGCCGTCCTATCAGCTTGTCAAGAGATTGTGCCAGTGCCATCACTGGTAAAATTATAATAGAAAAAAACAGACATAAGGAGATGGTGCTGATGAGATTCTTAGGAGAAAGTTTTCTACACGCAATAAGAGAAGAAAAATTGAATACTTAAAAGGCAAAGCAAGGAAAAACACAAAAGTTAACCACAAGGTATAATCAAAATTAGTGTTAGCTTGCAATCTATTAACAAGAATCGTAGTTGTGGACAGATAAACAGATCTAGATAGACACAATAGCATTTCCAGAACAAACAAAAAGGACTAACATAGAGCCCATCACCAACATATCCCTTGCCCCATGAGAGAAAGTCAAGTGGGGAAGTTCCTAATTGTGCTAAAAATCTTAAGAAGTAGTAGGGGAAAAATAATAGAATACTAACCTACCAACTTTATCTCAGCCTCTGATGACAAACTATGGTCAAATCTGCTTGTTGAGATAATTGCCAAAGCGGATAGAAAGCTTGTAAAGCCTTCATGTTCAATGCCCTCTATAATCTTCTCTACAATATCAGGAAAACACAAATAACACGACGCTATTGCAAGCAACAAAGGATTCCATAGTGGGACAGGCTGGTTTTTAATCTCTCTAAAACGAGAAAATGCTGCCTGACACAAGGAAATCACCAAAGATTGCTTGACACCTTCTCCTTCAGGTAAGTAACTGGGATTATGTAACAGAATGTGGACACAAGAGGATGCCCTCCATACTGCAGATGGATATTGTGAGAAAGCTTCGGTAATGAATGCACCAATTCCTTCAAGGATGGATTTTTGGGGAACAGGTGGAGCAGGAGGCAACGGCAGCTTCCCCACAAGAAAGTTCTTCACAGCAAATTTCTTGTTTAGGCTAACTGCTTTCTTGATACAGTTAAAAGCTGATAAATCCTCCATCTCCTCCCATGCATGCCAGTCAGCTATGAGATATGACCAGACCAGCATCAGCTCTGAGACTTTTAGCTTCAAAAGATCGTCAGCTTGGGTAATTCCTTGCAAAATGAAACCAAGCAATGTGGAGCAGTCATCAACACATGATGAAAGGGGCACTGAGAAGGCAACCTCATGTTCCTGATAATTGGAAAATATATATGAGAAGATAACAAGAGATTTGAGTATATCAAAACCAAAAGATATATTAAAATCCTCTTATCACTCTGTTATCCCAAGTTGAATCTATGAAACGGAGACCTCTATCTTCTTAATCTTTAGAGTAGATATTATTTATAGGATGATCTGTACACTCTACAGAGGCAATACGAATAGGAATGTTGACGGCGACCAGTTAAGTATCAGTTGAATTTAACTCGGGTTCTTGTTGGTGGAGGAACTGAATCAAAAAGAGAGACTCTAGCTGTAAGACATCTACTGGAAGCATTGCCAAAATGGACATCTTATTCGAAGAGAAAGATCTAAAGTATCTGGATTACTTTGTGTGTATGATCGAAGATCCAGTAGGTAGTCACTCCCTTCTCAGAGAACCGTACGTGAGTCTTCCGCCTCATACAGCACTGTCCGAGCTTCCATCAATATATGAACAGCTTTGCCTTATGCATGAGAAGCTAAAAGACTTGATCTAGTTAAGCTTGGTATGGAATTCAGAACACAAACAAACATCTATTGCAGTATAAACACTAGTGTTAAGCAGCATCCGCTACTAAGGTGATTGCATTTTCAATATAGAAAAATGAGCTTGAACAGGCTTCAAGCTTGATGTTACAGGCATAAAAAGGAAATATTTTACTGAAGTGCTGAGTATATTCATTGACACAAAAAGTAAATAATGGAATATATATGTATACACGCTTGTGTTGTGACCTATCCATTTACTCTAAAATTTATTTTGATACATGGCTCAAGACTAACCATCAGTGGAGCAGATCTTAGCCACGCATGCTGTAGGAGATCTGAAAATGCTCTCATCATGGTGGTCTGACCAGAAAGACACAATTGACTAGAATCATCCTGCTCATTTTCTTCCGATGCTGAGTTTTCCCAACACTGAGCCATCACTGCTAGTGTTGCAAAGCACTGTTCCACCATCTATCAGACGAAAGTCAGTAATTTCAGATCTCAATATGCCTTCAATTATACATGTGGATGAGTTCATTTTTTAAAATTTCATATTTGGGTGAAGAGCGAGGTTGATTCTACTCATCTAGAACATAAAAGGTGATTTAAGAATTTGTCTCAAGGTACCTCAGTTACAAGAAGGAATCGTATAGTTTAGTCTTATTCCTATCAAAGTAATGACTCTTGAATCCCTGACCATGTGACATGATATCAACAGGACTGGGAGAGACGAGGTTTCATTGAACTAAAGGGCGAGCAAACCAACCTATATAACCTCCATTTAAACTATAAACAATGAATAGTGAACAATATATCTCCATGAAATGTGCACAAAAAATGTTCTGAATTTCATGCCAGTTACCAAAATGGTAATTAGAATCATCAAATGATTCGCTAAAGAATAAAAATACAAGTATGTCAGACACATAAGAAAATACCAGAGGCCATGGCTCCAGATCTAAAGGCAAGTTCTTTGAAGTTTCTTTAACCAACAGACAAACAATATCTGGAATATGCGGTGAAAGTTTTTCAGTTGCAGCCTCGACCATAGTACTTAGAAGCTGAAAGTAAATGGAGCTATCTTCTTCCTCATCACTAATCCTATGACAAACCACTTGAAGAAGTGGTAACCACTCAGGTGGCATGTACTCATTCTGCAGTACCAAAAGGTCAATCATTATTTAAACTTTCATACTTCAGGTCCATAAAATAGGTTAGCCATACCCACTTACTTCAACGAGTTGGGCAATGGCAGCAGCAGCTGTCACCCGCACAGGATAACAAGAAACACCCCCTATATCTGATATTTGTAATGCTTTCACTAATGAAGAATAAATATCAGCACTCATACCCTGTTGTGGAAAGAGAAAAAAGGAACTTACTCCAAAAAAATACCTAATAGCAAAGAAGATGTTAAAAAGTATCATCAAGACAATTATCTCACTTCAGAAAGACATGAAGCAAGCTCTCCTAGGACCCAATTTGCAGTGGCAATTAAATATGGTTGAGGAGTTGGTGTTTCATACAGTGGTAGCACCCGATTCCTAACTAGAGTATCCGTAAATCCAGGACTCTGCTCTGTTAGAAACTGAGAATACAATGCCACATAAGTAATATAAGTACAGAATTCTTTAATTAAGAAAAATAATATTTGAAATAATGATCTATCCTTACATCTAAAAGGCTGGTATAGGCCATCAGGACTCCGTAATATCTGTCAAAGTTTAGACAAGGAAATGAAAGTAAATCTCGTACACAGGATGCAAGCATGATCAAGGAAGGTCAGAAAAAAAGAAAAAAACAGTCTGGATAAATGGAAAAATAAAGTAGGATAATTTAGTTAACGGCATGACATTAGAATGAGCACTCTATGTCTTATGAAAACTAAGAGTTCAAGGAATTATAGAGTAATATAATGAATCTTAGAACTTTAACAGAACAAGTTTAGTGTAGGTTCTTTGCATGTGTGTCTCGCGTCAATCGGTAAAACTAGATACAAGAGGAACAAAATTATTAAAAAATAGCAATTGACGTTAAAGTAAACATTATATCTTTCTAAATGATAAGAATTTCATATAGGAAGGTTAAAAAGTTATTTAACTAAACATGACCCTCTTTCTTTAATTTTTTAACTTATTTATTTATTTTGTTTACCATAATTTAAGTAAATATTTATGTAAGGTAACAGCATTGATTTTAAAGTCTTAAACGTTAGGACATTAATATAGTTTCAAATTAGAGATTTAAGAAGCAAAACTTTGGTCAATTTTAAAATATTAAATATTTAGGAGTTCTTACCTATTACAAATAAGTAAAGATTTAATAGTGTTTCTTTTAATCAATTTCAAAGTCCTAAATATTGGGATGATAATTAAACAACAATTATTTGAGGAAAATAGTAAATGAAAATTTTGTCTATTGGGAGAGGTGATTAGACTCCCACGACACTACTTCATATTATCGAGGACATGACTCTAGATAGGAAGAAGTGGAGGTCGCGTATTAGGGGAGAAGGTTAATAGGGGTGGAGTGTTGTCGTAACGTGCGTAGGTTTAGGCTTGTTTAGTATCTGTCGTAAAACTAGTCGTACCCTTGTAGTTCTTGTCATATGTTGTTTATTGTGTTTCGATTATCACATTATTTTGTTGTTGTTGTTATTGTTTCTTTCATGTAGACTTTACACTGATCTTCTTATTAACGGTTGTGCTTTCTTCATTGTTTTCTTCTTTTTTATTTGGGTTTGATGCACTTGAGCCGAGGGTCTTTCGGAAACAACTTTTCTACCTCCACGAGGTAGTTGTAAAGTCTGCGTATACTCTACCCTCTCTAGACTTCACTTACTGGGATTGCACCGGATATGTTGTTGTTGTAGAGTCTTTTAATGAAGGGTAAAAAGTTCGATCAAACCTTCATGCTTTTAAAGTAATATAAATAAATAGCACCAACCATAATCCTATTGAAATTTAAATGGTAGAGAACTTGCTGTGAAGTACAGTGATATATGACCATAAATTACAAAGTTAAAGGAGTTGATATAATAATTTTGTTTTTAACTCACTCATTTACTGTGTTTTCTCCATTATCAGTGGGAACAGGAAACTTTGCCAAGAATGGAAGCACCAACAACTCGCCCATCGAGCTGTAACCTTTTCTTTTGTTCTTTTCTCCTTTCTTTCGCTTTGATGAAGCTGTAGAAGTCTTGACTGGCGGTCCCTAGAAGCCCAAGAATAAATCACAGATAGCTATGTGAATTTTAATAGAAGAAGCTAGAGCAATATAAATTATAGAAAACTAACCTTAGATAATGAAATAACACCAAGCAAGTTTAAAGCACTTTTCCTTGCTGTAAACAAGTCATCTCTCAATCCAGAAATTTCTTCCTGCAGTATCATAAAGATCAGACAATATCCTGCGAATGTTTAGAGTATACAACTTATAAGGAAGATCAAAGATTAGAACATACAAGGTCAGACGGAAGATTTTTCCTTATGTATTCATCCGGATCTTCTTCCCACTCTATTGTGTCCTACTTAGCAGGCATTTAAGCCTTTAATCAGAACTTCACAAGAGTATGTCACAATAAAAGAAAGAAACTCATGAACACAGGCAGAGAGCTCTCTGGAAGGCAAATTCATGGAATAGCTGACCTTCTCATTCTTCACAAGAGCTGGGAAGATTGCAGAATTAAGCAAGGAAGAAAAGTGAGGTGAAACCAGTCGCCATCCCTGTTTCAGATGATGATGATAATATACTTTAGCTTGGAGACTTGAACAGTAGCTGGCACTAACCATAAAATCCTTCCCGATAGAGGAGAAACCAAGGAATTAGCAGAAATGCCTAAAAAGAGAAAGAAGCTAGGAAGGCGAAAGAACAAGCATGAAAATAAATAAACATCGCCTACTCAAGCTACAAAAAAAAAGTCAAGCAAAAGAGAAACTTTTGACATGAAGACAACTGAACAAACTTACCGGACCAGTCTCTAAAACACGAGAAATAACATCAAAGGCTAACGACACAGTCCTTTCTGACAGCGGATCCAGTTTCTGCAACGAAAGAGTAAGTAGATGAAGAGAGAAGATAAAAATAAAAACGATCACAAGAAGAAAGACAAGTATAGTGTGTGGGAAAAGCACTTATGAGAAACAACATAAAAGTTAATGAGACATTATTGACAGAACAGATACTGAGACGAAAGAATAAGTAGATGAAGAGAGAAGATAAAAATAAAAATTATCATAGGAAGAAAGACGAATATAGTGTGTGGGAAAAGCACTTATCAGAAACAACATAAAAGTTCATGAGACATTCTTGACAGAACAGATATTGAGACTAAGCATAGATTCTTACTTATACGACACAACTTTAGTGTAGTTAAAGAAAGGAGAATCCAGCATGCTGAACAAAAGTATCTATTTACTAGGCATTCCAGTGAAATAAGATTATGGAACACCTGATATGAAAGTTCATATTTATAGAACTACCAAGTAATACTCCTATGACTTACACTTATGATTGTGCTATGCTTGACAATTTCTGAAACGCATTTCACCATATCAGGCATCAGTCTGTCATTGTAAGATGAGAAGAACTTTAAGGAAAAAACAGGATATCTGTATTTTCATTTTGGAGCAAATAAAATGCATTTTGACAGCATACTTGTCAGCAAACTTCCGGTGCCGGGAGACTAAGGCACAGAAAATCAGCAGACTTCGCTTTGCAGTCTTCATCCGCAGAGAATACCCATCTTTGCAAGTCAAGCCACCATCAAAACTTACAGAATTCAGGATTCGTATCAGATCTTGACAAATAGAAGGAAGCAGAGGAGCCAAGGCAGATGGCATGTGAGATTTCACCTATAAAATTGATAGACTTTAGATTGTAGTACTGCTCAAAGAAGGTTCACAACAGAAACCTTATTAGAGGAAGAAAGATGCTTCCAGATAAATATTTCTAGGACACATTGGTGTAAGAAGTCCTCCTAGTAATTTGAATAGTCTTGAAAAGAAGAAAATAGTGCACTGATAGCTGATCTGACCATCAGATCACTTTAATGGTGTATGTTGTAAACTGTTGCTTCCTTTTTCAAAAAAAGGTTAAATAAAGGAAATGAGACTGTTCCTTGGTAAACCAAGTAACCAATGTTTCGAATGAAAGAAGATCTATTGTCCTGGCATAGATTAACATCAATGCTCATCATTCAGCTTTTTGGACTAGCAAAAGATCTTGTGTGCATAGAGCTATATCAAAATACACCGAGTTACAAGGCTTCAAGCACATGCAAAACATTGTAAACAAATTACTTCGACTCGTTTAGTGGTGCCTAGTTCCCATTTTCAGCCGAATTGCTTTTACACGTATAACCAGCTTCCTCTCCTTGATATGCTTGATAACTGTATCAAGCAATTTCCTCCTATCATTTTTGTTATTTTCTATATCCCCAAGGTTTTTAGGATCTGCTATATCCAATATGCTGTCTGCTAACTTCTTAACAGAAAAAAATCGAAACAGAACCTAGAGCTCAAATGATAGTTGACCTTTCATGGATCAAACATCATTTGTTGTAAATTTATCCTCACCGCAAAATAGATGCACTTGCATATGATGAGAAGGATAGTTACTGTCTGCACTTCTGATGTATGTTGGGCATCTGATACCTGTTTCATGCAACGATGAATTAGCACTTCCATACACTCTAAAGTAACATGTTTTAATATGGAAATACCTAGGAGGAAGAGGAATGTAGAAAATTATGTGGACCTTTTCGGTGCAGAGGTGAAATACAGCAAGTAAGGGTACAAGGATCTCTCTTGTAATAAGTTCTAGCTGTGGTGGAACTGGCTCCTTCACAAGTTTTGGATTCAAAAAGTACTGCCACAAGACATAAGATGAGATCAATACAAGAACCTAAGCAGGTAGATTTTCACAACAGATTTGAAATAAATGAGGAATTTGGTTTAGTTAATTATTCTGTCAAAAATAATTTTGATTTTAACCAGATTATAGAATGCTGTTGGTCTATCTTCATATGGATCAACCTGAAGCCTTCTTGGTCACCCGCCAAATGCTTAAGCTTATTTTCAAACAATTAGCAAGCTAAGGGTGGCATTTTTCAGGACACCGTGACAGTCAGCAAGGTTCTAACATACAAAATATAATTCAACAAAATAAGAAACATAAGGTGCATGAGATTTGAAGTCACTAGAGTAAATAGATATCAATAGAGGGAAAGTCATCTATATAGGTGGAATCAGAATATAGCTGACACATATTTAAATACCTGGAAGGGTCTAATCAGTGAGTGAAGAATGGTTAGAGCGTTGATGGTTTTCCATTCAGAATTCGGATTCTTATCAATCAGATCACTGCGCTGAATGACTGACCTTAGCTCAGGCACAAGCTCAGGCCAAGCATCCTTATTCACAAACTCAACTGCAATAATTGAGCGAAACTGAAAACAAATAGGAGAAAAGAAAATTTTAAAAAAACCTCATTAATTACACGCAACCGAAGAAAAAGTTGTGCAAAAACGCTTACAGCTTCAACTAATATTTTAAGAGTCATAGGTTCTGCTTGAAGCAAAGCGCGCACAAATGCATCTCTAAACTCTTTGGTGATTCCTGAATTTGTATCAATAGAATCAACATTTCTTCTAGTGAAGTTCTTGAGATATGTGGCTGCAGCTACTTTCTGACCTCCGTTCTCACCTCCTATGGAAATGAAGATCGAATATAAAGTGTAGCACAGAAATTAACTTAACAGTATGCAAAAGCATAATCAGGTAAATACTCCTTCAATTCGACAGTTGAATAATCATAATGAATCTATAAATACTCGAAAACAGGAAATCTGAACTGCAGAGTACCTATGGCTATAAAGAGCAGAGTGAAGGGAAATTCTGGGAGAGTAGAGAGGTGATCGAGAGCATCGGTGGCGGCATTGATGACGGCACCGTCGGGGCTCAGAGTTTGATTGAGGAGCTGAGCAATTTGATGAATTTCCATAACGTATAAGTGGTGGCGCTGCGGCAGAACCCTAGCAAAGACTGCAGCTACAAACACAACACAAGTTGGCAAAGAGTTGTAAAAAGAAACAAATAGTTGGCTAAAACAGTTGGAAGCGCGGGAAAATTGATATTCGCGCCGTCCATTTTTTGTCATCGCCCCGTATAAATGACATTATTCTTTTTAGGGATAGGGTCTAAAAAATACCTCAACTTTGATCGAATTTGATGTTGCGATGCTAAATTTTTATGAGAACCTATTACCTTTCTAAACTATTTAATATCGTATTTTAAACATATATATTTGCCCACGTGGACATAAAAAATAATGCAAAATTATAAATAGTAATGTATCCACATGGGCACATATATACCTTTAAAATACAATATTAAATAGTTCAGGGAGTAAAAAATACACTATTAAATAGTCTAGAGAGTTAATATGTCCTCATGAAAGTTTAGTATTGCAACAGCTAATTCGATCAAAGTTGGGGTATTTTTCAGACCCTTATCCTTTCATTTTATTTATTAACTTTGAAAATATGAAATTGAATAATAATATAATTAATCAAATTAAATTAATTTATATTCATTTATTGAAGACTTACTTCAAAAGAATACTCCCTCGATTCCTTTTTATATGACACTTTTTTAAATTTCACTTGTATGAAGAAACTATTTAAATTTACAATTATACCATTATTTAATGTTTTTTACGTCAACTTTCAATAAATGATAAATAAGGAGTATCTTTTATTTTTAATTTGTTTGTTAAGATTTCTTTTTCAAAATCTTATAAAATAATGCAATGGTGAGAGTAACTAATCAAAGTATGAAGTAATTACAATGAACAATAATTATTTATTAATTTTTCTAGGTTGGTCAAATATCTATTTCAAGACTAATTAACCATCAAGGGTATAATAAGAAGAATATTGTAATTTATTCATTGATTTTATAAAATGACAAGTATTATGAACTAATTATTTATAATAAAGAACTAAGGATGACCATAAAAAGGAACCGAGGGAACAATAATGGTAAACTTACATAATTTTTTAAGAACATAAAATCTAAAATAGTGATATATAAATAGGAACGGAGGCAGTAATAAATAATTTCAAATATATGTTTTGTAAGAGGATGAGTGATCCTAATGGGGGTAATGTAATATCTGTGCATCTATATTAACACGCAACAAATTGGTGTGAAATTGGAAGACTAAGGATATAAAAGACTAATTATGCTAAGTAATATTACCCTTATATATAAGCCAACAAGATTGGGACTAGCACAACACTAAATAATTGTACAAAATGCAATTCAAATTGTACTATAGAGTTGGACGAACACTGCATTACAGAATTGAACCAAAAGCTATTTAGATTGTACTATGATGAATTTAATATTTTATTGTTTGTGAACCTATTTGATTGGCTATTACATTTCATGCATTTTTTTGGAGATACATGTATCTTTATTTGCTTATTCATTATACTTAGTACAAAATAAAGACTTTCCCTTTCTCTTCATCTTCCATCTTTTGAAAGTGTTAGCTCTGTTCATCTTTCATCTTCTGAAAGTGTTGCTGCAGTTTAAGGTACTTCTTATCCTTTGTTCTTCTTCTCTTTTCAATTTTCTTTGTGCTCAAATGATAAACTGAGAATGGCAGTTGGATTTTTGTTTCTAACCAAAGGGAAAAATCAAAATGGGTCATTTCTAAATAAGGGATAATACATGGCTGAAAATTTGATTTTTCCCATTCAAATTTCTTCTGAACAAATGGGTAAATCAAAATTAAAGTTCGTATCTTCATTGTTTTTCCCAATTTTCGGTCGTGGGAAAAATCAAAATGGTATTTCTATTCATGGAATAGACAAATTCAGTTTCTTTGTTGATGTTGAATTTGTAGTTATGATATATATTTGATCGACGGATCTTAATATTGTTAGCGGGTCATTACTATTTTACTGTAAATGGGTGAGTAGTGGATGACTTTTCTCTGTCCTTTGTCTCCCTCGCATGTAGTCCATTGAAAATTTAAATTCTATTTTTTATGGATTTACTGATTTCTGCGAAAATTTTCAACTTGCACGTTTCTATTTTTTCTAAAATTTCACCAAATAAGTATTTGATTTGATGAACCTTTTCGAGAAGCCATGTTATATGGCTGATTTGTACAATACTTCGTGCCGCTATTGTTGATAAAGTTATTTTCCTAGCAGACATATGGCACTAAGATTGAACATCCATCTAATAACAACAACCGAAACAACAGATTGGACATGTAAAGTCCAAATTGTGGAAATGAGTGGAGGAAGTGTAACCCCAGAGAAAAAACTCAGATTCCAAATTCTAATTTTGGAAATCAAAGAGGTACTTACACCTATAGTGATAACAGTTAACTTGTATGCAGAGATAATTTAGTCTCATCAATATAGACATTAACATTTACAACACTTTACAGGAGCAACAAATTAGGGGAGTTATGTATGCTGCTGATATTGATAATTATGCTGACAAACTTAAACTCTTTGGCACATAACTGATTACCAGTGTAAGAGTTGAAGTTTCATCAACTTCATATGGAAGACCAATTCACAAATTCTATTGGGTACTTGATGGAGAAACTATAATTGAACGTGTCAACCTTACTGACGAGCATGAAAAGCCACTGCCACCACCGACCAAACTGAAAGTCACAAGTTTTGACCACATAGTTACTATGTTTTCTGCTCCAACTACAGAAATTGGTATATTACTCCTAATAACTACTACGACGCATAACACATATACAATTGCATACATGTGTACACATTCATTATATTTGATTACTTCTTACTTGCAGATATACTAGATGTCGTTCTTTGTTGTGGCCCCTTAAAATATGCTGGCGCCTTCAAAATAAGTGTCGCGAGAATACTATTGTCGATAATCAGTAAGTATAACATCTCACATTACTCGCTTATTTTCCCTTTGCAAACTCACATACGTACGCCTTTACCATAGATGTTCCATTGCTTTCAGAAAGAGACAATTTCTTCTCATTTTATGGAAAGACTTTGGAGAAGTTGAAGGAGCGGAACTCCAAATTATAATAGAAACGGCTGCAGAATTTCCTGTAATCCTTGCAAGAATATAAGAATATCTCCTTATCAGGATATGATTGTATTAAATAAAATTCATTAAATATTTATACTCAAAAGATAACATTATAGAAACATTGTCCTTATACAGGTTTATCACTTCAGAGTAGATTCAATTCAACGATTCACATAAACCCTACTAATCCACATGCATTGGAGCTCATCAACTGGTATGAATTTTCTTATTATAATATATTACTTGCACTTGAACAACATATTAAATACTTTATTTTAGTGTACGAATAGGACAAAAAGAAACAAAGACATGCTTCAAGTTTTGCATTGGAGAACTTCTCCGGGTCATCGCCGTCTCTCACAATGGCTCCAGCTCAACAATAATTTATCACTATTGAAGAAATTTCATTTGAAACAATTGTAAGTTTTACAACTATTATAAATATATCTTACCGGAAGCTTTTACAAATATAAATATAGTCCTACTACATGTGTATTTCATTGTCCTGGACAGAATGAAATTTTCCACGTAGAGGCAGAAATAAAAAAATTCAGATGAACTGCAGAAGTTTTGTGTCGAGTGTTCAGGATGTAAGCAGAAAAAGCGCACAAAAGAAAAGAAAGTGCTTAATTTCCTGAGACTTGGCTGAAAAATTGCTTTCCATGACAGGTGCACACATATTTGAGACAACTTGCATCAAGGTTACCCTTTATTTAAATGCATTTGTATAGTTGTTTTTAATTTATTACTGAATTTATAATACAGAGTCTCTGAATTTTTTTGAGAATTAAAAGTTATCTGGTAGCGTTTTCGTTGTTGGAAAAAGATAGAGTGACATGTGCCATCTAATAGTCTTGATTCATAAGTTGACTAAACTCTTTAAGCAATTTGAAGCTATCTGTTGAGGTTAGATGCCAAATTTTCAACTTGCAAGTTGAGGAAATTCTTTTAGTTGTTTGAAGTTATCTGTTGAGGTGACAATCCAAATGTTCAATTTCGACTCCTATTGGGGCTTTTGCTTTGTCTTTACAAGTTTTGTTTTTTACAACAGAACAACTCCAGTGGCATCATAACTTTTAAGCAAATTTAAGAAATGACTTTCCCATTTTCAGAAGCAACTCCTCCCCATTAACCATGTCCAAAACATGCTGTCAGAACTCTTTCGAGTTAAACTACGAAAGTCATCTTGGAGAAGCTCCAATGTCATGCACACAACTCTATCTGTACTGTCTTGCACATAAAAGAATATCATCTTTCCACCAATAGGTAATGAGAGAAACATAAAAAAGGTCAAGCCTCTAAGCACATGTGAGCTAGCATTGGAACCATCTAATGTTCTACCAGAATCTTCAACCTCGGGGTTGAAAATTGAACCATCCACTCCAGCAAATGCACTATAAAAGGTCAGTCTACTTAAAAAACCTACAATTGAGCTTAGATGAGGCTTTTAAATACACGCTTGAGATATAATGTGACTTATTATATTCTCTGTTCATACATATTTGCCCTATGTATTGTCTGCTATTGCAGGAAGTATCTTCCTTACTTTTGTACTTTTTGGTGACTGCAAAGGAATTTTTTTGAAAGTATCATCCGCTACAACTACGCTCAATAGGGAAGACCATCATAGGGAACTAACAAAGATGTTATTCAGTTTTTATGTCGCTTGCTTTAACCCAGGTTGGTAGTTCGAACTCTTTGATAATTCTGAAGACCTAACCAAGAGATATTATTGTATTACTTTTCTCTCTGCTTTCTCTGATTGTTCCATTTCTTCTCAAATTTATAATATTTTTAGTGTTGAAGCGGTTTCTATTCTTTTGTAAAGGCAGTAAGTCCATTATGTGATGTTCTCTTAGATCCTGATGTGTGATTCTGTAAGAATTCACTTTGCGTGTGTGTTGCTTTGTATTAAGTCCTTTTCAACCATTTTTTTTTTTTTTGATATGCAATTATTGCTTTTGTTGAAAGAATATTTGTCTACCAACTATTCGAGAGTTTCACTATTTGCTTAAGATTACTGGTTTTTCGTCAATTTATATTTGGTGGATTTATGATGAGCATCTCCTTCGATCAATTATCTGTCATGGTCCATTTCTCTTTTTAAAATTGATTTATTAACAACCTACAAAGCAAGAGCATGTTGTGTGGTTGCTATATTTTCTCTGTGTTCTTCTCCAATCTTAGCTAGATTAGATTCTATACACATTAATTTTGACTTTTTGCCTCATTTGCTTATCGCAATATTGGGATGTCTAACTTGGACAAAAGTGATATTTCGGAACTTCTCTAGTACTATGAACTCATTGGCTCATACCTCTTCTTACATACTTGATTGGATCAACTATTTCAGCAGAATCAATAACTATCGTTTTCCGATATTCATTTTCTACACTTTCATTGTTGTTGTTTGTGGGCTTAACAAATTTTTCTTCTTTTCAAATCTCAATTTCAGTTCTTAGCCGCATATGCTTTCCATTTTGATATTCATTGGGTTTTTATTACCTATTAGTCTTTATTATTAATTATTGATCTAGACATCTTTGTTATTAAATATTGATTTAAAAGTATCAAGTGTACATATAGTCGCTATGAAGATTTTTATTTAGGAGGTATTCAACCTCATGAATTTATGTTGAGTCGAAACTAAGTAACTTTGTTCTATCTAAAGCTTCTTATATTATCATAAAGACATAAAGCTGCAATCTGCTCAAATAGAGATGTTTCTACACTGAACATAAACTAGCCATGATTATTTTTAGTATATGACATTTTCAATAATTTGCAAGAACAACAGTTTGTAATTTCAGGTACCTATCCGCCTCCGGAAGATGTCATTTTTGGAATGCAGAAGATTGGCTATCAAGCATGAATTTTTACTCAAGTTTTGAAGTATCAAAAGTTATGAGTAGTAGTTGTTTTTATGGCGTATAGCGTCTATTGCAAACAATGCTAGCAGACAATTTAACTTGAAAACATACTTTGTTGTACATACTGTTAGTATATATAATACTATGCTATTATTAAAAGATCGTTTTATAAGTGGTTTAGCACGTTTGAAATCTTGTAGTTTGGTAAGCATGTTCATTGAAGCTTCAATCTGAGTTATTTTGCAAGCATGAGTTGTTAATGACTTTCCATTGGTTAGGATTGTGTTGATCTTCGCTTATTTAGAAATGCCTCTTTTCTAAATGATAAAAACGTTGTGAAAAGAGAATCAAGTTAGGAAGTTATAGTTGAGTTGATACAGATTTCAATACTTTCTTCGCATTCTGCAGGTTTTTATTGATCTTCTTTTTGTTTCTTTCGTAGACAGCTGACTATGAACACTCTGTATCAATTTTTGTTCGCGGCGCATCTTTTATCGAAACCAACAGTACCATTTTGAAAGCTAATTTAACAGTGATAGCAGTAGAAATTATCACAAATACATACGTTAACATCTCTTTTTAGTCTTAGCTATCAATGATTGCCCGTATTTTCTGTTCTTATTTTACTCAGGATCATCATAACTGATTTGTTCAAATGTTTTATGAAAATCTGAGAAACTAATCTAACAAATTTATTCAGGTTGGAGGAGGAATATTCGTGGAGAGGCACCTATTTACTCAGGTTGCAGTTACTATTTTAGTCGGTTATTGTTTCTGTTGTGAAAATTTTTATTTGAAGTGTGCCAATTTTCAATGAAAGACAACTTAACAACAACCAATTTTGAGCTATTGAGTTAAGAGTTCTACACAGTTATATGTTTCGCCGCACATTAAAATGAACGAACATTTACAATACCAAATTTTGATTACATGTTTCAGCACACATTAAAAAGAACGAACATTTACGATACCAAATTTGAATTATAGGGCGCCAAATTTACTCTTTCTATTATTGTCAATTACATATTGGGCCCGTGCAGTACTGCACGGGCTTCACCCTCTAGTTATTTATATATATATATATATAGTCCTTCGGTACATTCGTTGCACGTATATTCCGAGTAACATAGTATCTATTTTTATAAAATAATATTAATATAATTAAATCAAAATTTTGAGTAAAAAATTATGCATGAAAGTTGTTTCAGCCCTGATCAATTGCTTATTAACAAATATATGATCTCTTATGAAATTCTTTATTTTTCTCATATTGTTCAATAATAGGTGATAATTTTTTTCATATTTTCTTTCGTTAAGTTGTGCTTAGATTTCTTCTTCTTCTTCTTCAATAATGAGCAAATCATAAAGCAAGAATATATCTTTCATCCCACTGTAAATGTTACTAATAAATTTTAGTCAATTCCTTTGTTTTTTTTTCCATGAGCACATTAAGGGTTTGTTTAGAACGCCACTTGGTAATTGAAATTGCTGTAATTATTAAGGTAGTAATTATCGGTATAGTAATTATATTATTCTATTTGTTTGCTACAATGTAATAATTGTGTAATTACAAGAGTACTGTTTGGTTGCACAAATACAATCATAAGATTATATTATAATATAACAATAAAAATTAATTATCTAAAACTAAAAAATAATACTAGACAAATAAGGGCCTTTATTAATGATACTGAATTAAATATTTAGGATATATATTGTCTTTTGAAAATATATTAATTAATGAACATATGTTCTTAATTAATATTTTAAAAAATACTTGATTTATACTTTTCAAATAAGTATATTTTTATTAAACTAATCATAAAACCTAAAGGCAAAATGGTCTGATGAACTCTTATACTTATATGAGTTTGTATTCTGAACCCTTTTACTTAACTCTTTGTCAATTGAACCTTTAAACTCAACTAAAATAAGACTTTTAAATCCCTCCAATTATGTGTGTACCTCACTCTCCCTTAAATTAATGACATGTCACATCCATATCACATATATTAATGCCATGTCATTATTATTTTCATAACTATTTTAATTATCAACCAAAAAAGTTAAATTAAAGAAAAAGTAATAATAAGTTTTCTATTTTAAAAAAATTATTTAAATTGTTATTTCTCTCCTATTTTCCCACCTTCGAAACCCAGAACCATAGTAACCTCAATGCACCTGCTCTACCATCTATGTTCCTTAATATTTTTCTTCTTGGAGATTCAACTATGAAGCTCTAAAAGTCACAAGGAGAGGGTTTTCACATTATTTATTGGTCTATCTATATGATATTACATCTTGATAATTGACAGTAACTAACTAATTTGAATTGACTACATGATCTTTCGGAGATCTTGCGAAATTTTTTTGGGGGCTTCCTCGAAGAAGAAGAACACACATATTAAAAACAGAGCTCAACGCAGAAAAAATTCTATTTGCTCTCCTCTCAATTTCTCTTCATTGTTCATCACTCAAACCACCATGTAACTACCAATCCACCATGGAAGACCCATAGCTATCAAAGCAAAATCACCATAAAAAACGATTATCATTAACGAATCCTCTTTTACCATCTGAAACTTTTCTTCACGTGCTAAAACTCACTAAAACACCCCGCCGCCGATGGAGGTTCAAAAGACAAATTAGGCGGAGATATAGCAGCGGAAGACAACTGTTGTTTTTTCATTTTTTTTAAAAGAAAATTATTTGCTCCACTCGCTTTATGAGTGTGATACCTACCACACACTCTAACTGACTCATCAAAAGAAATGTCACATAAGCTCGGTCAATGGTCAGAGGGGTTTAAATTTTTTTATTTTATTTGACTTTAAGGGTTTAATTGACAAATGATTAAGTAGAAGCATTTAAAATACAAACTCATATGAGTACAAGGGTCTACCAAACCCTTTTGCCAAACCTAAAAGCACAAGCTTTCTGTTAACATTATGAAATACACACATGAAAAAAATGTTAATATTATGAATATAATGTCATAAAATTATTAAGGCATCTGACAGAAATATAATCTATCAAGTCTAACTAAAAAATAAATGACTTACAATATGAAATATCAAGTCAATACTACTAAAACAAGTGAAACCAAAAATATAACATAAGTTCTAAATTCAAAACAAATTGTATTTAATATAATACTCTTATTTCAAATTTCAACATAACTTACATAAATATGATTTAAATGATAAGAAAAATGTAAGTCTATCTTATTCAACAATGAATTCTACCTTAATTTAAAAATTAGAATACTAACAAAATTATGCTAATGAAAAAAAATTGAATAAATAAATAAATAGATAATACAAAAAATTGAATGGAATCATATGAAAAAGTAAAGGGTGTGAATGAAAAGAAACTGGAATATAAATAATAATAAAAATATATAGTATAATATTAGAATAACAAAAATAATTTTCTAAAGAAAATAATAGAAATGGAAAATAAATTATAGCGAAAAATAAAAGTATAAATAAAAGGAAGAAAAGAATTTTAAAAGCTTCATGTAATTATATAGTGTAATTACACACAATTCCTAACCCGCCCTTGGGAATTGAAGAGTATAATTACGACCCTTGAATTACACTCAACTTCTCTCTTACCAAGTAATTACTTGGTTTACCAAACATGTAAAAGAGTGTAATTACACTCAATTACATCAAATCTCAATTACATGGTGGCTTTCCAAACAAGCCCTAAAAGATAATTTTTCTTTGATTCTAAACTACCATGGAAATCACTTAAACAAGAAAATGAAAGAAAGAGCAAAACATTTTTCTAGAACTTAATAAAGTAAGTTGTAGTACTTACACCCTTCAGAGACATTTGGAGTGATGGATTAGGGGAAATAAACCTATGACAATTTTTAGTACCTCTTAAGGCAGATATTTACACTTAGTAGTTTCATTCTTGTATTTCCTTTTCGGATTATGTTGTATGGGTTGTGTCCCTATTTGATTCAAGTATTGTAAATTTGTAATAGATGGCTATATTGAGACAAGTCTAGAATTCCGCTTTCCTTTATGAAAATTTTGGACTTGAAATGTGTTTTTAATCTTTGTTGTTCTATGCTTATGTTATGATATGCTAAGTGGCTTACGTGGGGCCTTTTGGGGTTCTATGTGCTTTGTTACATCTAGGGGGTATCCTTGGGTCATGACAAACTTTGTAATCAGAGCACGAGGTTTAGAATTATTCTAGGATGATGTCTCATAAGCCATGTCTAGTAGAGTCTTGTTCATGAGTGTGAAGTGCGCCACACTTATGAATGAGAGGCTACAAGATGTTTAGGAAATTTCACTTATTTCATTACTCTTAAGTCGTGCCGTAGAGTTTTAACTCTATAAAGTCCCTTTCCTAATCCTTCTCTTGTGTCTTCAGGATATGAATACACGAAGGGCTAATACTAGAAGGATGGAAAAGGACAATGTGAATCAATGAGCTCCTCCTCAAGCTAATTAAGCTCCGGTTGATTCGTTGATTGAGAATGTGACCCATGCGGAGTTTAGGTCTACTATCCAAATGTTGGCTCAAGTCGTGATGGCTCAAGCCAATAGAGAAGTTGTAGCTCTTGTGAATCCTAATGTGAATTCGGCTGCTTCAAGGGTTAGGGATTTTGCTAGAATGAACCCTCCTGAATTTCATGGCTCTAAAGTGGAAGAGGATCCCCAAAGGTTTATCGATGAGGTTTATAAAGTTCTTGCTATTATGGGTGTGTCTTTGGAAGAGAAGGTGGATTTAGCCACCTACCAACTAAAAGATGTTGCTCAAGTATGGTATGATCAGTGGAAGAGTGGAAGACCCGTAGGAGTAGGCCCAGTAGAATGGGAATTATTCAAATCGGCATTTCTTGATAGATTCTTTCCCTGAGAGTTGAGGGAAGCTAAGGTGGAATAGTTCATTAACCTTCACCAAGGAAGTATGAGCATGAAAGAGTATGCCCTAAAATTCACTCAATTGTCCAAGTATGCTTCAAATATGGTGGCCGATTTGAGGGATAGATGAGTAGGTTTTTGACGGGTGTGTCCGACTTGGTTGAAAAAGAATGTCGTACGACAATGCTCCATCACGACATGGAAATCTCAAGGCTTATGGTTTATGCTCAACAAATTGAGGAGTCAAAGATCAAGGAAAAGAATAAAGAGGTGAAAATAGCTAAAACCGGTGATGGGAACTTCTCTAATGCTAGGTCCGATGGACAAGATCAACCAAGGTTTTGACAAAGGTTTTCCAACCAAGGATCCTCTAGTTCTCCAAGGGTCAACAAGGATAGGGTTTCCAACCCTAAACCTCAAGGAGGTAATAGTGGTGGTTCTTATTTGGCTAGGCCTAATTGTGCAAAATATGGTAGAAAGCATGATGGAAAGTGCCTAGTTAGTACTGATGGGTGTTTTAGTTGTGGGAAGATTGGCCACAAGATGAGAGATTGTCCGATGCTCAAGGTTAAGGGAAGAGAAGATAAACAAGCTCCTCCAACCGGTTCAAACTCCAATGCCCCAAAACAAAGCTACTTTTATGCTCTTCAATCCTGAGGTGACCAAGAGAGCTCCCTGGATGTGGTGGCCGGTATGTTAAAAGTATTTTCTATTGATGTATATGCCTCGTTAGATCCCGGTGCTACTTTGTCCTTTGTGACACCTTATGTGGCCATGAAGTTTGAAATACTCCCCGAAGTGTTAGTAGAACCTTTTTTGGTCTCTACCCCGATTGGTGATTCTGTGGTGGCTAGGAGGTTTATAGAAGTTGTCCCATACTCAGCCCTAGTTCATCATTTAAGGCTTCTTCCTATGATTTAATCATCTTACGTTCAGTGCACGAGGGCCTATGCATAATTCCTACCATTGATTATCATTATACTACGCAGTGGGCACAAATTTATAACTACTCAATTAATAAAACCTAGCCTACCTTGGTGCCACGCAGCTGCACGGAGTTTTGGTCTTCGATTCTTGTTTCTGGAACTCGTGACGGTGATCTTGACTGGAAATCCACAATCCATCGACATCTTTACGCTAGAAATCTCTCTCCATATTTCCCAAGACTGGAGCAGCTTTTTGGGGTTTCTAGGGTGGTTTACATATAAATTAGGTATTTTTGGAAGAAAGAGAAAATAAGATTTCGCGTTATTTACATTCTGTCTCGCCTATCCCGCTCTGGCACCAGTTTACCCTGTCGTGGCGCCGCCGCCCTAGCGGCATCTGGCCCGCCCTGGCGGGACAATGGCCTCGAATTTTCACAAATTTTTGCTTTCCTAAATAACGACGGTTCAGGTCGTTACAATCAAGATTGAATATATCTTGCTACTGTACATTTTGAAGAAAAAAAAATCCAACCTTACCAGTCACCAAACTCGAAACCACAAAAGAACTTATCACCACACTTGAGCAGAACGTATGTAGACTTCTTCCTCAAATCTTATCCAACAATTTTTTTAACTCATATAAATGATGCATAAAACTATCACCATAAAAATAGATGGAACCACGTGTCTCTAAACCCAATTCTCCACTTCTTGCAATTAGAGTAAATATCTTTGCTCTCGTTTCCTCTCAAAGGCTAAATTATATTACACTAATCCTTTCCATTAGAAATATAACTCCTTTGAATTCTATTCGAGCGATGTCCCAGCACATTCTACAACTTTTTATACAATCACAGTACTTCTCAAATGGTAGTAAACCATAACTTTAAATATATGCAGGTCATCATTACCATACATAAGTCATTTAACCAAAAATCCTTATCATATAGTCCTATCCTAATTATAATCTATCAAACTCTTATTACCATTATGCTTGGCAGTCATTACCATCATCACAAGGTATACCTTATTATCGATACGACACCTTAAACCCACTTATATCAATCAAATCAAATGGACTAACCCAATTTCATATGCACTTTATTACTAAAAACCTCAATTGCCTTCACACAAGTATACTCATGAAGACTTCCTTTAGCCATAAGCTTATCATTTTGATATCGATCCACTCCCTTAGAGCTTACGATGAAATCATTAGTCCTTCATTAAAATTCTCGAGATACACTTTACAACCTAAACACATTAATATCGTATAAAAAATTCATCACTAAAATCTTCCTTATAAACAATGCTTAACTCAAGCATCTGTAGTACCAAGCTAGTTGTTTTCTCAAATATGAATGCAACATCAAATCTCAATATACGAGCATGTAATACAACTGATAACCCTTAAGTAGGTAGTATTCATACTTGACAATCGATGTATTCATTTTCATATACCACTCGTACAACATCGTGAATGTATGTATGTTAGATCCACCACTAGAACACATCATACCCCTAGAGAAGATTGTAACTACAATACACTACCCAATTTGTTCGGTCTCTCATCCAAAACGATATGCATTCCTTCGCAGATTAGACCAATAGTAAGAGTACATACTCTATAACTCTTACCAAGTAAGTGTCATTATAGTAGTCATATCATGACTCTCTTTGATAGACACTCAACATAAAAAGTCATAGTAGAGGTTCTGAGCTCAATTGGTGCAACATTATTATCATCATTTGCTAAGCAACCCATACATGTTATTACAACTTTACTAACTGTATTTTCCAAAGTTAAATTGTTCATTATCTAGCCATCCTTTAAATCATTCCACTTTCAATTGTTAGACCACTCAAGATATTTCTATACCACACAAGTATTATTCCCTCTACTGGGGTAACTAACCTAAAAATACAACACGTTCATGAAGTCCCTCAAACCATTTTTCAACCTCATCATTCAAATATCGTCAAAATGCATCATCGAGCCATCACCTTACTTAACCCTTTCAAATTGTTGAACATTCTTTATCTGAGCACACATCATTTTAATAACTTTATCACTTCCAAACCATATTGAGACTCCAAGCCATACACGACTCAAATGAAGAACCACACACGAGTCATCACTATAAAAGAGAGAGTGGAATGAAGCGATAGGAAATAAGCTAGACCAAGGATGCACGATAGAGATTCAAAAAGTGAAGATTTTTCCTAACAGTCACTATAGCCTCTCGAAAATAAGTACAGACGTCTTCGTACTGATCCTCGAGACTCTACTTAGACTCGACTTGTTTACACGTGAGACTTATGAACCCGGGGCTTTGATACCATTTTGTCACGACCCAAAAATAGACGTGATGACACTCGTCTTATCTCACCAAGACAAGTCAGCCTAAACCCAAATATCACAAAAATGCGAAAGTAAGATATTGAAATCTCAAATATCATAAGTGTGGATATCTAAGTCAACTTCATAAAAGTCCACCAAAACCTGGTTGTCACGTGTACAAGCCTCTAAAGTAATATAATTAATTCAAAAGAAAAACACCAGTCTCAAATGACATTGTTTCTAAAATAGAACAAGATCATAAATAAAGTAAGAAGGTCCACTGAGATGACTAACAACCACCTCACAAATCTCGTAACCTACAATAATTGTAGAAGCAAGGGATGAGACCAAAGCACACGGTACTCAGCAAGTAAACCTCTAAACACAAGCTAAGGGAATAGAATACGGGCACACCTTACACCCCAACCGAACCTCCACAACTACAACCTGCATAAAACTACTCCAACCTAAGAGTTCACAATTTACAAAGCACACAACTCAAAAACAACACTCTAACAATTTAATATTCTTAACAACATGCTCAATATTCATCAATCACAAGTTCCACAGAAAGGCACTCACAAGATCAACAACACAAGATCAAGTTCACCAAAATTAAAGATGCACAATGCAATGAAATGCAATGTCAAGTATAGTGATGCATGGCCGACCTAACGATACACATCAGCTGTCGCTTAGTTCGGGACCCATGGGGAACATAACTGTCTATGCATCCGTCGTGGCGCGTGACACGTCCCTCGATAATAGCATCCATCGCAGCGTACGATATGTCCCTCGAAATATAGCATCCGTTGCGGCGCGTGACACGTCTCTCGAAATGGTACATCCTCTTTAATTTCTTACTGTTTCTCAATTCACATAACACTTGTCACAATCATGTCTCAAAACAATGCAAATGACATGTTCACACAAATAATGAGGAGATGACCATTTTCATAATAATGAATAATTCACAACAACACAACGTGATACAACATCATCAATGAGTCAACAAGCATTTCAAACCATTCTCAACACATCACACACTAATAATTAATCACATTGCCTTTTATTACCCTTTTTTCATCATTAGAATTAATCGATATGGACAAGTCAACCCATCTCAAAGTCTCATGTAATGACCTAATTCCATCATTAGAGAAAAGCCAATGGAGAAAGAATTGGGCCAGAAAACTTTTTTGTAGTAACTTGAGATTTCCTAGCCTAGTCCAGATTTGGATGAAATTGGAGTTAGTGAGGTATAGGGAAATCTGGTAATAATCGGGTGACTTATATATGATTTTGATTACATGAGTGGTTAGATAAGTCTATAAGAAATCTGTACGACTTTACGGAATTGAATTCGGGTGAGTAGAACTCCTGAAATCGATCTTAGCGTGAACGGCATTTTCTGAGCGTCGTTGGTTAAAGGTGTGTTGTGAAATGGGGGTCTTGGAATTATTAAAATAGCTCACTGGTTCCATACCAGCCGCTGGGGTGGGATTTCTGCGGCTAGGGCGGGGCTGCTGTAGGGGGTGAGGACAGCTGTGGCGGGTCCAACGCGACTTAAGGTCGTAAATAAACCTCAAAGCATCTTTATTCTACACTTTTTGATTTGTAGAGCTAAGGAACGAAGCTTAGGCGATTCTTGATAGTTTCCCACCATTCTTGAGGCTAAAGGTAAGATTTTAACTCCCCGAATCCATTTTTTAATCCGTAGAACGTAATCTAATGGGTAATTATCGACGGGGGAGGGTTTTGATCTAGAATCTATGGTGGAAACAACCCTATTTTGGGTACTTGGGATCATGGGTATGATCTAGGGTTCATAGAATTGTTAGCAATTTGGGTAATTAGTGATTGCTTATTGATTCCCGTGTTATTATGATTGTTTGTAGACCAAGAGCAAGTGGAATGAATCCGGAAAGGGAAGGATCAAGTTTCTTAGGGTTTCAAGCGTGTTTTGAGGTAGGTGATGGTTGTGATTCTATGATTGTGTGATGTATGTTTATAATTGCTCATTATAATACATGTATGTATGCGAATGTTGCATTATTGATCACCTTAATCGTAAATGAGGATAATTGAATAATTGTATGCCATGAATAACCTCTTGTTGTATGATTGTGAGAATATACATTGTGATTGTGATTGTGGTTTGTTGAATGGATCGGGTGTTACGTTCCGACACACTAACTTAGATCGGTTGCCACGTTTCGGCATAAATATGAGATCGGTTGCCACGTTCTGACATAAATATGGGATCGGTTGCCACATTCTGGCATAAATATTGGATTGGGTACCATGAACCGGTATACTAACAGTTTGGGCTTGGGTTCCATGAGAGGACCATTGAATTGGGTTTCGTGATAGGACCATTGAATTGTGTTGTGTATCTACTTGTGATGATTACGTTCATATCTAATGATGATTGATATTGGAAGACTGTATGTTTCTCTAAATTGATAACCAATGTGTATTATTGAGAACGTGGGATGCTACATTGATCCTGAAAAGATGACTAATATTGTATTTGTTCGGTATATGCCTGTTTTATAATGTTGTGGTTACTTGCATGTGTTTCACTTATTGGGATAACCGCGTGATCCTACCAGTACACTGTGGTTGTATACTGATACTGCACTTGCTTATTCTTTGTTGAGTACAGAGCATCTTCAGGCGGCTATTGATAGACCTCAGCTAGGTGAATATTGAGCATGACCGAATTCAAGGGTGAGCCATTTCTTTCGGGCTTCCATGGATCTTTCTTGTTTAAGTACTCAGACTATTTGTTTAAGGTGTTTGTTTAGTTTCAGAGTTGTACCCATTGTTCTTAGACTTGTCGGTAGTAGAGTTTTGGTACATTGACTTTTAGGTTCTAGGGGTTGTTCTTCCACATTAGTTTGGTTAGTTAATTGTTTAAACCTTTGGAGTTATGGGGACTTCATTTTTATTATCATTTAAACATGCTTCTATATCTTTAAATGCCTTAGTTTTTAGTTAAGTTGTGTAGTTGGATTGTAGTAGTGGTTCTCCCACCCGAGGGTTAGTGTGGGTGTCAATCACGACGGTCTGGGTCGTGACATCTCATTACCCCCAAACACATATTACAAGGAAATACACAAATTTCATACACTTAACAAGGGTTTAGAAGTCCACTCACCTCAAATAACCGAACAATCACTCTGGGACTTGAGCCTTCCCCTTTCGTTGAGCTTCCAAATCAATGCAATCTATTAAAGTGCTTCTATATCTTTAAATGCCTTAGTTTTTAGTTAAGTTGTGTAGTTGGATTGTAGTAGTGGTTCTCCCACCCGAGGGTTAGTGTGGGTGTCAATCACGACGGTCTGGGTCGTGACATCTCATTACCCCCAAACACATATTACAAGGAAAT
The DNA here is from genome assembly GCA_036250505.1 of Solanum acaule. Lineage (NCBI taxonomy): Eukaryota > Viridiplantae > Streptophyta > Magnoliopsida > Solanales > Solanaceae > Solanum > Solanum acaule. The sequence goes on from JAJOOR010001405.1 coordinate 101,882, forward strand.
ACACAAATTTCATACACTTAACAAGGGTTTAGAAGTCCACTCACCTCAAATAACCGAACAATCACTCTGGGACTTGAGCCTTCCCCTTTCGTTGAGCTTCCAAATCAATGCAATCTATTAAAGTGCTTCTATATCTTTAAATGCCTTAGTTTTTAGTTAAGTTGTGTAGTTGGATTGTAGTAGTGGTTCTCCCACCCGAGGGTTAGTGTGGGTGTCAATCA